>JAEUYN010000199.1:0-121603 GCA_018257835.1 Euura lappo
AAGGTTTAGCAGGGTGCTCATCTGCTGTGTGAGTGATTTCATCATATTTTTCAGCTCACTCATGTCGTTTGTCTGCTGGGAGGTTTGCGGGAGGTTTGGTTGGTCTTGAATGGTTTGAGGTTTTTCCTGTTGTGATCCTTGTTTGACTTGGTCCGCGTATGATATTCCAGGTTGGACTACCCCTGTCGGTGGTTCGATTCTGTTTGGAGTCGTGCTCTTTTCTCTTAGTGGTGGGTACATTTTTTGCTGCAGCTGTTTATGTACTAGGCAGCCTCTGTAGTTAGCGGGATGGTTACCATTGCAGTTTACACATTTTACACAGTTTCCTTTCCTGGCGCATTCTTTAGTCTGGTGGTTTCCCGCGCACTTAACGCATTTTGGTGTCTTGTTGCAATAGTTTTTGGTGTGTCCATACATTTGGCAATTTGCGCATTGTGGGATTTCCCTCTTGGCTCGAGGTGCTTCAAACATTACAACAGTGTGCATGATTAGTTTGATATTGTAGATTTCTTTGTTGTTTTCTTGGGGTTCTAGATCTATGTAGAACATAGGTAGTGGTTGTTTTGTCATTCGATGTTTGATGTTCCATATATTGGTTGCGATATGACCGAGTTCTTTCAGTTCTTCTTGTAGAGACTTTATGTCGGTTGATGGGTGGAGGTTTTTTAGTACAACTCGGTATTTTTTATCTTTTTTTAGCCTGTATGTATGAAAGTCTGTGTTTTTTTCTTTTAGCGCTGTGACTATTGCGCTGTATTTTTCGCTAACCTTTGCTTGGATCTTGACCTGTTCACCGTTCATTGCTTTTAGCGTGTAGTCATCTTTAGCGATTTGGTCTAGTAGCTCGGTTAGTGGACTGATTTTCTCGACACCCGTTACGTAAATTGGGGGTGGTTTTGGTTCTCTTGTATTCTGCCTATCGGTTTCGGAGTCGTTTTCTTCGTCTAAGTTTTCGAAGCTGTTGTTCGTGCGGATAGCATTACCCAACCAGTAGTCGTTCATCTTTGTTTGTCTACGTTTTCTAATGTCCTCCTCTGGGCTGCGTAAGCGCTTCTTGGAGGTTTGCACCTTTCGCCATTCGGTGTTGTTGTTGGACTGGCTCGGTGGATATTTCTCTCCTTGCCTCTCATCCTCTACTTGTGTTGGTGCGAGTATTGTTGTTGGTGGGTTTGGCAATTGCAGTGAACGATTGTTCGCTGTTTGGGGCTTCATTTTCAGACTAGCATCACTGACGCGTGATCTAATCCGGTTTATAGTTTTTGTTGGTTATTTGGGATAATTATTACTACCCGTAGTAAGCAGTGAGTCTACTTCTTGTTAGGCGCAGCACACTCGCACTCACTCACATATAATATTAATATAATTTTGATTATATGCATTACTTTGAACCATAAATGCCATATAAGTTTTCACTTCTATTGTGTGGTCCTAAGCATACACCCGTTTTTTTCGGGGATGCCATTTCGACGTTAACTTCCTGCAGCCTTGTGTGCGATCATTGTGATCGTCCAAGACAACAATTTTGTCGATTGAACCAAGTCTGGAAAGAAAACTTCCGGAAAAAAAGTATGATCTGATTGAATTCTATGAAATGATATCATTTTTGGATAATTGGTTCACAAATGTTGAGTGAATTAGCTAATAATTCATATAATATATATATATAATTCATCAGTATAGATCTTTTTTTCAAAACGTTTCCGAAATTTTCAATTTTCCTGAAGAGAGGCAGATCATTTTATCCCCTGCGTTGCATTTTTCACAAAGTATCAAACCATATTAGCGACCCCTGTAGGTTTCGGCCGAGCGGTCCACTTTGCTCGATTTTACTGGCATTCTACTCTATTTCCTTACGGCGGTTTATTTGACCCGGTGGTTCATGTTTCCCCGACCCTCCCGTTATTACATTTATTCGAGTATAAATACACATGGTGACAATCATTGACATGCCATTGCATGCTAAATCATACAGTTACATTTGATTTTATTAATAACAATTGAAAAATGTTTTCTACAGAAGATGTTAGTTTTGACCTAACATTTTTTTTGTTGAAAATAAGTCGTGCTCCCATTAAAAAAGAAACATGTGCGTTATTTTTTCGACACCATGTTTTTCTAAATAGGAACAAGACTTATTTTCAACAAAAAATTTGTTAGTTCAAAACTAACATCTTCTGTAGAAAACATTTTTCAATTGTTATTAACAATTGTACATGTTTGGCACGCACGCACGCATGTGTGCATACATGCACACACACACACACACACACGCCAAATATGTACAATTGTTAATCACAATTGAAAAATGTTTCCCACAAAAGTTGTTAGTTTTGACTCAACAGATTTTTTGTTGAACAAAACAAGTCATGTTCCCATCTAAAAAAAACATGTTTTCCATTTTTACGCCACCATTTGTTATTAGAAAAAATTGAAAAAATTATTTTTGAACGTCCCCCTCCAAATCCTAAAAGTTTAATATTACTCATTACTCGATCCGAGCAGTACTTTCCGAGATAAATCAGGTGGAAGATTAAAATGGGAGACCCGGTATACGAGTAGGGGAAGGTGGGGCGGAATGGCCAGGTGGGGCTGAACGGCCAACCGAAAAAAATGACTTACTCGCATTTTCGCATCAAGCGGTATGCAATGTGACTTCGCTGACAGTCATCAAAAATTTTCAGGGTGGGGCTAAACGGCCAACTCAAAGAAAAGTGACGCAACGGCATTTTCACGTCGAGGTGACTGAAATAACACTATATGCAACATGGTTTTACTGAAAACGATGCCAAACCGGAAGGGTGGGGCAAAATCGCCCACCCCCTTTTGATAAAATAACTATTCCTGGACGGCATATATTTTCACCACTTGAAGAATAGATAAGAGAGTATAGATACATAGATAGATGTCTATAGAGACTATAGATGTCAACTTTCGTTTTATATAATATAATACTCCTGTTGGAACGAACAATATTGGATTTTATTGTGTCTTACACCCCCGAGAGAGAACTGGTTCAACATTTGACTGGCACACTACATTTTTGAGTTGAATAAATTTACATTAATTTGGCTAAGAATTTTTTCATTCATTTTCTATCTTTAGAATTTTATTTAATTTCTTAATAATCTCATCCATTCAATTCAAATGATTTTTTTCAATCGAACTCAATTCTCTTTCTCTTTCATCCACATTATAGTTTATGTTAATATTCGAAAGTTTTGATTGATTTTTCATATGTTAGAAATTTTTGTTGTTGTTTATTTACCCAGTTGATTTTCATAATTTATTTGAGTTTCAGTAATCTGATTCATCCACGGTAACTCCAGTGGACGAAAAAGTATTTACAAAATTAGTTACTCGTCAATTAAACGGAAATGCCAGTAAGCAATTTTTCTATTTCGCCGGCGGGCGATTTTGCCTCACCCTTCTGGATTTGCATCGTTTTCAGTGAAACCACGTTGCATATAGTGTTATCTCACTCACCTTGACGTGAAAATGCCGTTGCGTCACTTTTCTTTGAGTTAGCCGTTTAGCCCCACCCTGAAAATTTTTGGTGACTGTCAGCGAAGTCACATTGCATACCGTTTCGTATGGTCCCCCTTGAAGCGAAAATGCGAGTAAGTCATTTTTTTCGGGTTGGCCGTTTAGCCCCACCTGGCCATTCCGCCCCACCTTCCCCTATTTCCCATAGATTCTATGTAACTAGTTTATTTCCAACGTTTTCTCAACGTGTCGAGATACGTTTATTATACCACACATCAACCACTGTGTGTTTATTGGGGAGGTTTAAGACATGACAGCATTTCAATCAAACTATTATCGTTTCCATACCACTTGAAGCTATATGTACGATGTACGATGTACGTATGTACGATGTTGTAGTAGTATCGTTTGGATTTGATCGAAGAGACTGACTTTTCATCTGCACAATCTTAGCATGCCATAACGACAATGTGTCTGGATTAAGTGATAAAGTGCTTAATAAAAGCATGTAAAAATCCAGGGAACCGTAGTAGAATGGGCCCACGTAGGACCTTTGTGGGGCCGTAGTGGACCAGTCAGGACCTTGTTCAAAATTACGATGTAGGGAATTGACCCATCTGGACCCATGTCGTCCAGACTCGGGAATTTTTAGCAGGGGAGAATGTAAGCAAGCCGCCATCTTTAAATGTCTTCGTTGCCCGAAGACTGCTAGCTATAGCGTGTTCGCTTCGGCTGCTTGGGTTTGTCAGTTTTGTCGCTAAACGAACACATTTCATTCGTTATCACTACGCGATATTGAGATACATGATGTGATATGAGAATCGTTACCAAGAAAGTGAAACAAGATTGGCTTCGAGGTTTATATATTCGGCTCTACATCGTATGGAGATTGCGAGCCTGTTTCGTGGAAAAATCAAGTTATGAGGTTATCAATGTCAACCAGTTAGATTAATCACAAATGTTTATGGTTCGGGTGGTGAATATCAAGGGACTCGGTAGAGTCTCGAGGCAAGTACATTAAGAACAAAAAAAAAAAAAAAATGCGCGGCCCTCAAAGAGTCTATATACCCAAGTAGTCTAGTTCCGGAGAGACTATTTCGTGGATAGGCTATTGATACATTGATTGATATATCGACGGGTCCTGAGGAAGCAGTCATCTCGGCGGGCAGTCTAGAGCAGACGTAACTCGGAATACGCTTTGAGACGAGTATAAAGGTCCGTAACACTTCGTACACAGTTTTCTAAGTTACGTTTTAGTTTAGGACTGTCGGCAGAATACGTCCGTTCCCTCAGGACTTGACGATATTATCAATTGTTCAATTGATCTGGTTATAGTTATCGCACGCCTACTTTTATAGCTCTATGGAGAAAATGTGTACGTTGGCGTATGCTCCGGGGGTTTGCTGCGATGACCCAGCTTTCAATTCTCACCTCGCGGCACAATTATCAGACTACTGGAGTTACATGACTTGAAATCATCGGGTTCTAAAAATACCTTGGTGAACCGGATGGAACGGACGAATCTTACCATGCAATTTATAACAGAAGTACTATCTAGAAAGACTTTATTGAGGAAATATCGATAATTATTTATACACTGATTTTCAGATTTCCTTATTATTAACATTTTTCAAGATATGCTTTGTAATGAGCAGTGACTATGACCCTTTTTTTCTTTCAAAAATTTTCTTTTCTCGAAATTCATGTTTCAAATTTTTCTCCTTACTCCTGGCTACGCGTAGTGTTCTGCCCAGTGTTTGATATAATTTTGTATCGGGGTATATGGATGTAACAATGAAGTGATTGAGGAATTCAATAATCATGTACATGTGCAGAGTCTTGTGTGATGTGATTATGTAATCATAAGGAGAGAATGAAATAAAGCATATGAGATATTTACATACAGGGTATCCCAATGAGATCATACATTTTTGTTACAACTCAAATATTCTTCATTCAAAAATGTGAAATTTTGTCAGGAATTTACTTTTTGGTGAAATGAATAGTTCGTGAGATACAAGCGGAAATCAAATTTTACAAGACGAGGGGAGGTTGAGTATCCCGCGCCCCGTGTGTGTGTGTGTGTGTGTGTGTGTTTACGTCCGCGTTTTGTGTAGATGTGCTTGTGCTGCGCGTGAAAGTGAGCGTGAGCGTGTGCGGAATAGGACATCACAGTGACATCACAGATGTTCTGAAATGCCACCATCAAGAGCAAGATATTATGCTCTCACTCGCTTTTCGAAGCTCTGCGCCGTTTCCAAAAGGAATGCCGTATTGCGTCGTATCTGACTTTCTAACACCACAAACAATGCGTCGTGCTCACTTTCTCATAACACGCCAGACGGCTTGTTCCTTCCACAGTATTTTGCAGCAATTTCAAATGCCTGATTACACTCCTTCAGAAGTCTTTGATATTCTCTCGTCTTAGGAGAATGTCGCGGGAACTACCGACAAGCAGCCGATTTGTATGGCGATCGATATGATGACCTCCGCGGTCGATTCCCAAATGATAGAACTATTGAAAAACTGGAACGCAGGGTTCTACAAGGACGCCTGAAACGTAAAAGAATCGTCCGAGATCCCGAAGCCGAGGCTCGCGCAGTTGCCGGAACTATCGCTGTTTTGGCGATGGTTGCCATGAATCCTCATTTGATTCTCCGAAAAGTCCAATCTTATTTAGGGGTACCAAAGAGCACGGCGCAAAGAATCTTGAAAGCGGCGCACCTTCGACCCTGCCTAATTTCCTTGCACCAAAAACTCTCTGACCAACAAGGGGACTGCCAATCATGTTACAAACGGATTTTGATGGGTCTCAGGTATGTTGTGGAGGCACTCCCCAGAGTATCAGGCTAGAGGGATTTTCCTCAACAAGCCCTGGTTTTCGAGAAAATCGACGACAAAGTTTCATGCGTACCTTGTATACCCGTACACTTGGGCAGCCGTCAAGCGAGCGAGCGCGGCGCAGTCGGCAAGGCGCGCGGCTGGCACGCTGGCGGTCTGTGTTCAAGTCCGTTGGTTGCAATTTTCTCATCTCAAATCGCTCGAAATATCAATGAAGATTATTAATTGGACACATTTATGTGATTTTAAAACCATTCTATAAATCGCCGTACCAGTTCGCTTCGAATATAAATGACACTTCACAATAAATGAAATAATAAGCGAATACTGTGTTATGAATTAATATTTCGTAACCGTTGATGTGAAGCGTTGAAGTAAGGATGGTTTGTAAGGATGGTTTGTCAACGCTGCACAATAATCTCCATTGATATTTCGAGCGATTTTGGAAAAAAAATGCAACCAACGGACTCGAACACCATAGAGATATATCGAACACAGACCGCCAGCGTGCCAGCCGCGCGCGTTTCCGACTGCGCCGCGCTCGCTCGCTTGCCGATTGCCCAAGTGTACGGGTATTCAAGGTACGCGTGAAACTTTGACGTCGATTTTCTCGAAAACCAGGGCTTGTTCAAGAAAATCCCTTTAGCCGGATACTCTGGGGGGGGTGTCTCCACAACATACCTGAGACCCATCAAATTCCGTTTGTAACATGATTGGCAGTCCCCTTGCAAGACCATGTGCGTCGCGTTGTATTACGTCGTTGGGCAATTGCACAAATCAGGCGAAGCCCGCACTTTTCCCGTTACCTCCTGATGAGTGACGAGGCGACATTTCGGAGCGATGGCCACCTTAATCGTTGAAAGTGTCGATATTGGTCCGCCGAAAATCCACATTGGATGCGAGAGATTGATCACCAACATCAGTGTAAAGTGAATGTTTGGTGTGGGATCGTCAACGGATATCTCGTAGGGCCATATTTCTTTGAGGGACAGGTGACCGGGCAAAGATACCTCAACTCCTCCAGAACGCATTACCGGAGCTTTTGCAAGAAGTTGACTTCGACACACGAGCACGAATGTGGTTTCAACAAGATGGAGCACCTCCACATTGGCACCGAATTGTGAGAAATTATCTGCAGGCTACCTACGGTGGTAATTGGGTCGGTCGAGGGGGTCCAGTCGAGTGGCCACCACGATCATCTGATTTTTTCCTGTGGAGATTGCTTAAAGATATTGTTTACCGGGAGCCTCCAACGACTTGGGTTGACATGATGGATAGAATCACTAATACGTGCAGAGCAATTCCAAGGGCAGTCCTTTTGAAAATGGCGCAGAGCTTCGAAAAGCGAGTGAGAGCATGTCTTGCTCTTGGTGGTGATGGTGGCATTTTTGAACATCTTTAGTCATCCCACCAATGCTCCGAGATATCACAGACATCACAGGAAGGGTTTGGAATCATAAAGTACCGCAGAAGTGACGAGCCGCGGAGACCTTATCTCTGTGATATCGCCTGATCCACACACGCTCACGTCCACGCGACAATCACCCAAAATGTGCACGTAAACACACACACACACGGGGCGTGGAAGACTCAACCTCCCCGCGTCTTGCAGAATTTGGTTTTTGTTTTCCCTCACAAACTATTCACTCTAACAAAAAAAAAATTCCTCACAAAGTTGTACATTTTTTAATGAAGAATATTTCAGTTGTAACAAAAATGTATGATCCCATTCAAAAAAACTGGTCCATCCCCCGCAGCATCACCAGTTATGATGCTGAACCGTAGGAAAAAATTCTTCATGTGTCCCCCTCTGAACCATACAACTTTTGTAGGACACATTTTTCGATTCGACCATCAGGTCGGCTGTGAACGTCATGCGTACTTCAAATTGGGTCACCCTGTATATACATATGAATATATGTATGAAAGCTTGACACGGGGGAGCGAGGTATCATTTCCTCTGTGTATACAAGCGGGTGACCCCTCGCCTGGCCGAGCGCTACGTTCGACCTTCGGAGCCAAGTCTGAAGCCAGTCAGTCTTGCTCCGAACGGCGCACTGATAAGGTATGAATCGTTCGGGATATTATTGTGTGCACGTGGGGGGTTCCATGGCATTTCACCTAATCGGTGAAGGTCACCGACGCCGATCTTGATGTCAATTTTTTTTCTCAATTCGTCCATCGAAAAAAGTGAACACGTGTTCGGCCGTTTTTCGATTCAGCTACGTTTTCTATTTTTTTGAATTTTCCGATTTTTCATCCTTTTGGTAAACAATATTGTTGTTTCGTGACCATTGGAGTAATCAGGAGAGAGATTCATCGGATGAGGTCAATTTTTGACAAATTTTTCTTTATTATAAAGAACGACGTTTCGGCCGGGCCCGGCCGGCCATCTTCAGGCTATAAATACAATTTTATGTTTTACATGTGTTTTTGTTACCTAATTAAACTTTGATACTAGTTATTCTAGTCTGCTCTTTTTATAACATTATTTTATAATTAAATAAAAATTAGAAATTAACTTACAATGACACCCTTATGCCCGTGCGTATACTGTGACGCCTGCGGAGGAAGTGATTTGAAACGCTAATTTGGTTAGTTCGATTATTGATTGATAGAAATCGATATTCGAGGAATTGATACATATATCGATCGAAGGGCGGTTATTTCAAATCGAGTACTGCTGAGTATAAATGACTTAGGTTTTCTATGTCCGTTCGTTTATTAACGGTATCATTCTTAGATATATGTATCATTTCTTTCAATAGTCTTTTCTGTAAGTTATTTTCCGAATCAATGACTGTTGCATTAGAGAAATCGAAAGTATGCCCCTTTGTTAGTGAGTGATGGGCTAAGGCAGATTTTTCTGGATTCCTTGATTTGACATCATATTTGTGGCCTTTGATGCGATTTTTTAAGTGTTGTTTAGATTGACCTATGTAACATTTAGGGCATTGATTGCAGTCGATTTTGTAGATGGTGTTAAGGGGAAATGAAAGGTGATTTTTTTCAATCATCAGCGCCACCTATCGGAAGATGGCGCAACCACCCGGGCGCCATCTATCGGGAATCCCCCGTGGGTATTGCAGTTTTTTCCGTCGGTATTTCAGTTTTTGCGTCGGTATTACAGTTTTTTTTGTCGATGTCGACAATATTTTCGTCCTCTTTTTCTAAATTCGTATGTTTTCACACACCTATTCGAGGATTAGACTTGCAACATTCATAATAAAATAGATTATCATGCAGTAGTGTTACTACTGGAGTTCGAGTATTTCTACTCTTTTTCGCTGCATCTCAACAGCTCGTGCAACACAAAAACTGATAATTGCTTTGCATTTATAATCAATTTCAATTACTTGAACCAATTATAAATTCGTAAATCGTTACATTTTCAGATTTGGTACAACTTGTAATATTTCTTTCCTATTTCAAGATAAATATATAAATAGCTAGCCTAAAATGGTGAAAATAGGAAAGGGTACAAACAGAATTTGAATAAAATAAATATAATCGATTTAATTGAGGAAATCAATGATAAATTTGTGTATATTTTCCTTTTTTGTTTCGTTTGTGATATTTAAGTGTATAAAAATGTATATAATAGTTTAATCATCCCATTCATTCATCCTTCCATTCATCCATACCATATAAAAATGTAATCCGTGTATAAATTAATTTGAAAAATTGTATATAGTGTAAAATTCGATTCAATGTATAAATTAAAATTGTATATATTGTAGTGTCTTTCAATTTTCAATGCTCTCTCTTCAGTATGATTAATTAATCAATAGTCTTTAATATATGTTTAGGTTAACTTGATTATTGTTCTAATTATTCTCTTTACTTCACGTTTCATTATCAATTTCTTTTATAATTTCGTTTTCGTAGTGTTTTTGTTTCAATATTAAGAACTTATCTTTGTTTAAACTTCTTGAGGATTCTCAGCATCGATGTGGTTGTATCATCTTGTTCGGCTGTCTTGGAGATCCACGTTTTTCTTCCTTCCCTCTTGATTTTATATGATAATTACAACAATTGATGTTGTTTCAGGGATTCGTAGATGTATGTTCGTTGAAGTCTTTGTTCAAAATTGATATGTGATATTGAGTAGCGAATTTAATACGTTCTTATTGAAACTTTTGGTGTGAAATTAGAACAGAGAATAAAACACGTCTTATTACTACGACGTCCTGAAGAGAAGAGAGAGATCGGAAGCGATTGTCCTCGCCACGAACCGTGTACGAAGCCTCGACACCATACGAGTTTACCTCAATAGTCAAATTTATGTATTCGTCTTTGTTTTGATCTATAGCGGGCTATTTGAATCGTTACAAACTAGAATATCTCTATTCTTGATTGCTGTATTCCAACAGCTAGGCTGCACCAAAACTTAGAATTTTCCGATATTTACAATAAATTGCGATCACTTGAACCAATTATAAATAATCGTTACATTTTCAGATTTGGTACAACTAGAATATCTCTATTCTCTATTACTGTATTCCAACAGCTTAGGCTGCACCAAAACTTGAAATTTTCCGATATTTACAATGAATTGCGATCACTTGAACCAATTATAAATAATCGTCACATTTTTTTTAATCAAGTTAGAGAACTTGAAAGAGTTCTGCGTTTTACCACAGGCGTTGCGAGTATCTCTACTCTTTGTCGCTGTATCTCTACAGCTGATGCAATACCAAAATTGATAATTGCCTTACATTTATAATAAATTTCAATCACTTGAACCAATTATAAAAAGTCGTCACATTTTTTCAGTCGGGTTAGACAACTTGAAAGAGTTCTGCGTTTTACTACTGGAGTTAGAGTATTTTTACTTTTTTTCGCTGTATCCCTACAGCTCGTGAAATACCGAAACTGAGAATTGCTTTGCATTTATAATCAATTTCAATTATTTGAAGCTCTCATAGATACTAGTTATTTTTGTGCAGTCAAGTTACAGGACTTGGCGAAACTGATATTTACACAGCTCATATCCGCAGTATTGTTACGACAGATAAGATAATAATATAGATTATCGTACAGTAGTTTTACTACTGTAGTTACGAGTATTTCTACCCGTTTCCGCTGTATTTCTACAGCTTCTGCTGTAGCAAAACCGACGATAGCCTAATATTTATAATGAATGTCAATCACTTGAACCAATTATAAAAAGTCGTCACGTTTTTCCAGTCAAGTTCAAGAACTTGAAAGAGATCTGCGTTTTACGACAGGAGTTGCGAGTATCTCTACTCTCTCTCGCTGTATCTCTACAGCTGATGCAATACCAAAATTGATAATTGCCTTACATTTATGATAAATTTCAAACACTTGAACCAATTATAAAAAGTCGTCACATTTTTTCAATCAAGTTAGAGAACTTGAAAGAGTTCTGTGTTTTACGACAGGAGTTGCGAGTATCTCTACTCTTTGTCGCTGTATCTCTACAGCTTGTGCAATACCAAAATTGATAATTGCCTTACATTTATGATAAATTTCAAACACTTGAACCAATTATAAAAAGTCGTCACATTTTTTCAATCAAGTTAGAGAACTTGAAAGAGTTCTGTGTTTTACCACAGAATTTGCGAGTATCTCTACTCTTTGTCGCTGTATCTCTACAGCTGATGCAATACCAAAATTGATAATTGCCTTACATTTATGATAAATTTCAAACACTTGAACCAATTATAAAAAGTCGTCACATTTTTTCAATCAAGTTAGAGAACTTGAAAGAGATCTGCGTTTTACGACAGGAGTTGCGAGTATCTCTACTCTTTGTCGCTGTATCTCTACAGCTGATGCAATACCAAAATTGATAATTGCCTTACATTTATGATAAATTTCAATCACTTGAACCAATTATAAAAAGTCGTCACGTTTTTCCAGTCAAGTTCAAGAACTTGAAAAAGATCTGCGTTTTACGACAGGAGTTGCGAGTATCTCTACTCTTTGTCGCTGTATCTCTACAGCTTGTGCAATACCAAAATTGATAATTGCCTTACATTTATAACAAGTTTCAAGTACTCGAGCCACATTTAAATATTCGTAGTATTTCTACTACGTACGCAGTATCGAGTCTGCGATAGACATTTAGTATTTCTAATATATGTTCACGATTTCTCAAATTCAAAGACATTCATAAATATCCATAGCTTTCTGTAAAGTTACAGGACATAGCACGATGTCATTCATAATATTCGTACAGCTAGGGTTCGTTTTTCTTCAACCGCTATGTACAGCAGTCAACAACAGCCCCCACTACTCGTACGATATATTTTTATGGACATTCATCAGATTTTCGCTGTAAAGCTAGAGGATATGCTAAGAGAGCGATTGAAACAGTATTTATACAATATCGAAATTGTCCTTAGTACGTACACAGTTGAACATTTCAAACAACCCGTCAACTTTTACAAATTTCTTTGTTCGAAAAATCCACGAAATGTTTCCGTCAATTCTACAGATTCGATTGGTCTCGAACGTTTGTGAGACGAACCTGTTCATTATTTTGACAGTCAATATAACAGGAAAATTTCTACCGTCTACGTGAAAGTCACGTCGAATTTTATATAATCTACATTATATAATTGTTGAACAGTATTAAAATGTCCTGATTTGTGAGAATGCTCGTTCGACAGTTTTCCTCTTAGAAAATCGATTCACAAGTCTCAAAATTTCCTGCATGACGTCTAAATTTCGCTAGGAATTGAGAATCGTGCATGAGAAGAAAAGTTATCTGAGAACATTAGGTTTTCCCAGAGGGAAAGCACCAATATAATATTTACATACTGTTTTAACCACAATCATGATTTATCTTCATGAACGAAACATGAACAAGCATAGAAGAACGATGCAGTCCCTTTCGTGAATCCATTAGTTCTTCACTTTTGTGTAATAATAACTTACATACGAAACTTCATGAGAATTCCAAGTTGTCATCCAACAGAACGTTAGTGAAAATTTTAGTATTTCAATACTAAAATTGATAAAAAATTCGAAAATAAGTATGTCTTGTTCGATTTCAGAAATAATGCACCATCACTGCTATTCAAACGTTCGATTGCCCAAACAGACCATCTTTCTCATTCGTTTTCTCGTGCTCTCATCACGAGTTGCATCATCAAAATCTTCTCTCATTTTGAGGAATATCAGAAAAATAATATTTCATTATTGGATCATCAATCAAACGGTGATACAGGTATGCAAACTGCACTTATCAAATGTACTCTTGGGGATTAACTCAAGGAATTCTCATGGAATTAAGTCTAACTTTCCTGAAGAACCTCAAAAGTCCCTGAAGTCTCTAAGTTGTCGTATAAGTAACTTAATTCTCTAATCGTCGCTGTCTTTGGTGCTTTCGAGACCACCGATGATTGCCAGGATAGTAACTCTCGCTGCGCTCTGCATCTTAGGCATTCCTTTCCAAACCTCCCGTGCCTCTCAAAACACGTATCAGGGCATCGGCATGAGACTTTGGCACACTAGAAACTGATGGATATGCTGCGGCATGGCAAGCAAAGTCGTCGTATGCGGAGTCAAGGTAGTACTCGTGCCGTGAGATCTGTAAAGTGAAATCAAGTTACAAAGAAATTCCAATATATTATTTGTTGTACACGAGAGCCAGTATCTGAGACATAATCCTAGAAATATCAAACAATTTACTATCGTTCCATGGGAAAAACTAAGCAGACAACGTTAAATTGAGAGGTGCGTCGATTCAGTCAACTCGGATATCGAAAAAGAGTAATAGTTTTCTTCGTTCGATGCTTTGATTTCCCTACCATGAATACCTTTGTTCATTTGGACAACATTTCAACAGATACACTTGGCAATCCTATGGGACAAACGATTTCTACAATGGTTGTCGACATTCTTAGGTAGAATTTAAAACAGCCGATGGACTCACTTTCTTCTACAGATATATACCGTGAGTAAACGAGGAAAGGCAACAGTCAGAAACCAATAGGGGCGCACACTTATATATCTACTCGCGCTGCCAAACGCACCCAACAGACGGACGACTGAAGCGTGCGCTTGTGTTGGTTTCAGACTGTTTCCTTTCCTCGTTTACTCACGGTATGTCGACGATACATACAACTTGTTATACATATATTATCTTCTGTACTGACACATTGTAGTGCCATGGAAAGTGAAAACGAAGTTTTGGCCCCCTTTTTTTGTAACCTGACTCGACTCAATCGAAACAACTTTCAATTTACAACTATCGCTGGACGGGGGTACAGCTTTGAATAGGTAAACATTCTTATGAACAAATGTTTTCCTTTCGGGCAAATTGGAAAGAAGGATTTTGTATTGCAAAAACAGCCCAAGATATTGATATTTTTCCAACTTTTTACTGAGTTTTTCTATTTTTTCTTCTCACTTTTTCAATATTCCCAACAAGAGTTGAATTCAACCGGTCGGTTACAAGGAATAACAATTCGATCAAATATTCACTGTGCCAAGAATAAAATGTGTACAAAATTTGTTTCAGAGTGTACATTTCAAAAACCATTAATCACTCACTCAACAACAACCCATTTTCAACACATTTCATTTCTCGCACAGTGAATATTTGATAGAATTATTTTACTCCTTGTAATCGACCAGTTGAATTCAATTTTTATTTTTCATTACTTATTTTAAATGTAAAGAGTATCTGTGTTGAGAACATACGTCTTACCGACTCTAGCTTTGGCTACAGATAATCTTTCTCGTATTATGAACACTGCTCTCACTCAAGGACTGTCACGGCTGCAAAGTCTGCATCCACTAGTGGGAAACATTTCACGTAGGGTTGACCGTCGAACACCTCATCATTCGTGTTCGGTGAAGCTGATTCATGTGATCTGCGGAATATGAAAAGAAATTAATGCCTGCACAAGGATGAACTCGCCTGACCTAGCACATAGACTGCTTTGGCTCTGAATTCATAATTACCTGCTCAATCATATAAAAAGATGTGTCAAGAATGAGAATCGACAAACCTTGGTCAACGTCGATCACTCTCCACGTTTAAACCATGAATACCAACCACATCGTATTTCACCTGACAGCTGGCCACCCTGACGACCGGCTCCCACTCTACCTTGGATTCTTTTGCTTCCTTCCTAGCGAATCCGTTCGTTTTTCGATCAACTGCGATTCCCATGTGCCCCGGAATCCAGATCAGCAGCACCCTGTTGTAGGCCGCAAGGTCCAGAAGAACCAAGTTGATCTTCTGTTGTTCCAGCGCCCTGAGCGCAGACAAGCGTGCTTATCCTTGTGGTCCGTTTGGCAGTTTTCCAGTGCGTGAGCCAGTAGCGCAGTCACCTCCGCCTGAAAGACCCCGCAGAGCTTATCCAGAAGCACATATATCTCTCCCTGCAGAAATCGCTGAGGCAAATCCTGGTGCTGTTCCCTCGTGTGTTTCAGAGCCGTTGGTATGCCAAACTAATTCCTGTCCCCCAAGGAGTTTTCGCAGACGTGCCCAGTCAGTCCGTCCAGAGAAAATCACGTTCTAGGCGCACTCAAAGCAGTAGTCAGCCTGCCGATGGTCCTGCGTCATCTGGTAATTTGGACTTGTTGTCGGGGCAGCCGAGTCTGCAGTGTTTCAAGCTCGGTCGTTTGCCAACACATTAGAGCCCTGTACATTATTCTCAGGTAAAGGCCCGACGTTGTATTGCACGTGCAATGTGTAACCCACAGAAGGGCACAGACCTTGCCGCTGACACTTTCTAGCTAGGGCCCCCAGTTCAGTTCAGCCTCCAGGATGACCCCCAAGTGCTTTGCCCTGTCTACTGGTTTCAGCTCCGTGCCCTGACGCTTGGCTTTCCCCATCCCTTCATCTTGCGTTTTTTTGCAAAACATACCATCTCTGTTTTGTCCGGATGCTCTGCTGGCATCTCTGGCTCACACTGGCCACATCATTCGCATAGCCCTGCATGTATATCCCAGTTAATCTAAGATTTCCAGAGAATCCCAGGATATTGCAGGTGATTTTTTCAACGATTACAGGTGTATCGAGATACGATTTATCTCTCGTAGACCACTCTTGTCGAAGGATGTAAGGAAAATTCGATCAGGTCGAGTCAGCGGAAGGAGTAAATGAATTAACTCAGTCCAGTATAAGTGTTTTTAACGTTTCTACGACTATCCGTCGTCTTCATCAGAAACTAGAAAGAATTTTATTATGACAGATAAATATTGACGGTTAACAAAGAAACAGGAGATAGAAATAACAGGGTATAGTTACCTATAAAAAACAAAAAGCCTTAGAGTAACATCTGAAACGGTTTTAAGATACCTAGATGATAACGGCGGTCCGACTGAAATGAGAACACGTAACATGGATGATGCGAACAGAACAAAGAAAACACTTGTGAATACCTTAAAAATACGGTTAAAGCAGCACATATCAGTTCGGTCACTGTGTCAGCACAAGATGTCAAAGATTGAAAGGTAAAAAGACCAAGGGTCAACAATAAAAGCAGTAAACCACGGCACACGTGGAAAAGTCGACGGTTAAGATTGTGGTCAGCCACTGAACGTAAACAACCGGCCGAAGTCAGCTGGTCGATGTGCGAGGTCGAAGGTATCGATTATTATTTGATAGTGATAACAACACTCAAATCAGTCAGCCGGTACATTTGAAATACAAAGATGGAAAACAAGTCACGAACAACTCTTAGAGCGTATTCTTCGGAGTAAATTATTGTACGGTGCATGTAGTTTTTCAGTGTCTTTTTTCAGGTTCACAGGAGAACGTTGTAGGTTAATGTGAATCATCTCCGAAGTGAGACGTTTAGCCCAATGGGATTCGCGATCTAAGATTTTTACGTTGTCCCAATCAAATGTGTGGTTATTAATAGTCTGGTGTAACGAGACAACAGAATGTTGGTCGGACTTCTTGCCGAAATTGGCTTTGTGTTCATTAATACGCACTCTAAGTTCGCGTTTTGTTTCACCGACGTAAGATGATTCACAATTTTTACACGGAATTTTATATACCACTCCAGTTTGAGAAAGGGTGTCTAACTTGTCTTTTCCTTTCACTATGACGCCGCTAAGATTGTTATTTATCAAAGGAACGGACCTAATGTTGTGTTTTTGAAGGGTTTTGTTAAAACTCTCAGAGAAACCACGGATGTAGGGAAGTGGTACAGTTCGTGATTTAGGACGCGTGTCTAGACGGTAATTAAGTAAAAAAGAAATGGAACCGTCAGGAGCAGTTAGAATAATTTTAATGTGATTGAGATTGTTAGAGATCGCTTTTTTCTCAAGATGGTGTAGCCTCGAAGAGATCAACTTATTAAAGAAAGGATCTGGATAGTTATTGTCGCGTAGAAGGGATTTAATAAACTTGAGGTTGGCGGGGTGAAATCTCTTGTCTGATAAGGAGATAGCTCTGTCAACTAGATTCAAAACCATGCCCCGTTTGTGAGCGGTTGGGTGTGCAGAGTTAAAGTTGAGGAACCTGCCGGAGAACGTTGGTTTGCGATACCAGTCTGAAATTATGCGATTATTGTCACGGATCAGTAGGACATCTAAAAAACTGATGGAGTTGTTTTTCTCAAGTTCACTAGTGAACTGTAGGCGAGGGTGGTAGGCATTGAACACGTGTAACATAGTTTGGATTTGAGACTTGGGTATACAAGTGATAATGTCATCGACGTAACGGTAATAAAAAAGTGGTTTGAAATCTAGTTGGGCTAGGCACTCCTCTTCTAAGTCAACCATAACTATGTCCGCGAAAACCGGAGACACAGGAGAACCCATGGGTGTGCCAAAGATCTGTTTGTAAAACCTCTTATTAAACTGGAAATATGTGTTTTCCATCAGGAAGGAGGCTACCACTCTAAGTTCGCTAAGAGGGATGACGCAATATTTAGAAATATGGGTGTAACGTTTGGCGATACTGTTAGTTACTAAGTCTAACGGTACGTTGGTGAAGAGTGAAGTCACGTCAAGAGATAATAAGATGTGGTCTTCAGGGATGGTGAGATGTTTGGTTTTTTCTAGTAAATCCCAACTGTGTTTAATATAAGAGGCAGGTTTGGGAATGCTGTTGAGTAACAGATTGCTCAGATGTTTCGAGAGAGAGTAAGTCGGACTGCCGATTGAGGATACAATGGGCCTTAAGGGAGCATCAGGCTTGTGGATCTTGGGTAAGCCGTAGCACCTCGGTACGGTCGTGTCCGTCTGTGTCAAAGCATTCTTGTGATAACGAGTAGGTAAGAATAAGCTAGCGTTCCATCTGTTTAGGATTCTGTAGGAGGCTTTTTGAAGAGTATCAAGTGGGTTCTCCTTGACGATGCGATATGTCAAAGGATCCGAAAGAAGGTTAGACATTCTGTCAATGTAGCATGATTTGTACATAGCAACCGTGACATTACCCTTGTCAGCTGGTGTAAAAAAGACATCCTCATGGTTTTTTAAGAAGAGTCTCGTGTTAGTGAGTTTTTGAGCGAACAGACGATCCTCAATGCTAATATGTACGTTAGTTCTAGAAAAACGTTGTATGTTATCAATAAGATCGCCTCTGAGTTCAGTTTTTACGTCTGACGAGAAAGGTTGTGAGTTGATGAAGTTCTCAAGATTCTTAATGGTGTTTATACTGTTTTTCGTAGAAATGTTAAAAACACTTATACTGGACTGAGTTAATTCATTTACTCCTTCCGCTGACTCGACCTGATCGAATTTTCCTTACATCCTAAGATGTCGAGTGATAGAGTCTTTCTCAATAATAATGGGTCTGGATTGAAGACGCCCTCTACGAACTCTTCGCACACACACGAGAGTTTCTTCAAATACATCACGCATTCTTTCGGCTCACACATCACACAACAGCTGAAACGTTGCCTTAATCTCAACATAAAGATCACCAAAGCTTCCTGCCAAAGGAAGTTTCTTTTGAAATGCAGAACTTATGACGTTCGCCCTAAACACATAACAAACACGAGCGGAAAACTTGATTCCATCTCCTGCCACAGTCGCACTGGCAATCGTGATCTCAACCGGTGTAAGGCCGCTCTGGAGTCAAAACTACTCAACATCCTCATCGAAGATCTACATATACATATTTGTGCCTTAAACAAACGTCTGGATACCGTCAAATCCAAGGTCATTAACCAGTTACCAAAAGACACGTTCAGAGAGTTCATGTCGCACCAGACGCTTACGATCGAACACTTGAGTAACCGCTTTTCGAACACCCACGGTAAAAAATTCGACCAATTGTCACCCACGTCCACCTTATCAACTCCATCGACCAATCACACTCTCACCACTAGTAGCGTACCGTCCTCGAACCTTAAAAAGTGGTTTGCCAACCTCACCTCGGTGGACTTTCCGGAAGAAGTCTTGGACGTGGTTGCATTGGGTCCAAAGTTCTCTCCGAACCCATCGTTAGACTTGAAAAACAGTATAAACACCATTAAGAATCTTGAGAACTTCATCAACTCACAACCTTTCTCGTCAGACGTAAAAACTGAACTCAGAGGCGATCTTATTGATAACATACAACGTTTTTCTAGAACTAACGTACATATTAGCATTGAGGATCGTCTGTTCGCTCAAAAACTCACTAACACGAGACTCTTCTTAAAAAACCATGAGGATGTCTTTTTTACACCAGCTGACAAGGGTAATGTCACGGTTGCTATGTACAAATCATGCTACATTGACAGAATGTCTAACCTTCTTTCGGATCCTTTGACATATCGCATCGTCAAGGAGAACCCACTTGATACTCTTCAAAAAGCCTCCTACAGAATCCTAAACAGATGGAACGCTAGCTTATTCTTACCTACTCGTTATCACAAGAATGCTTTGACACAGACGGACACGACCGTACCGAGGTGCTACGGCTTACCCAAGATCCACAAGCCTGATGCTCCCTTAAGGCCCATTGTATCCTCAATCGGCAGTCCGACTTACTCTCTCTCGAAACATCTGAGCAATCTGTTACTCAACAGCATTCCCAAACCTGCCTCTTATATTAAACACAGTTGGGATTTACTAGAAAAAACCAAACATCTCACCATCCCTGAAGACCACATCTTATTATCTCTTGACGTGACTTCACTCTTCACCAACGTACCGTTAGACTTAGTAACTAACAGTATCGCCAAACGTTACACCCATATTTCTAAATATTGCGTCATCCCTCTTAGCGAACTTAGAGTGGTAGCCTCCTTCCTGATGGAAAACACATATTTCCAGTTTAATAAGAGGTTTTACAAACAGATCTTTGGCACACCCATGGGTTCTCCTGTGTCTCCGGTTTTCGCGGACATAGTTATGGTTGACTTAGAAGAGGAGTGCCTAGCCCAACTAGATTTCAAACCACTTTTTTATTACCGTTACGTCGATGACATTATCACTTGTATACCCAAGTCTCAAATCCAAACTATGTTACACGTGTTCAATGCCTACCACCCTCGCCTACAGTTCACTAGTGAACTTGAGAAAAACAACTCCATCAGTTTTTTAGATGTCCTACTGATCCGTGACAATAATCGCATAATTTCAGACTGGTATCGCAAACCAACGTTCTCCGGCAGGTTCCTCAACTTTAACTCTGCACACCCAACCGCTCACAAACGGGGCATGGTTTTGAATCTAGTTGACAGAGCTATCTCCTTATCAGACAAGAGATTTCACCCCGCCAACCTCAAGTTTATTAAATCCCTTCTACGCGACAATAACTATCCAGATCCTTTCTTTAATAAGTTGATCTCTTCGAGGCTACACCATCTTGAGAAAAAAGCGATCTCTAACAATCTCAATCACATTAAAATTATTCTAACTGCTCCTGACGGTTCCATTTCTTTTTTACTTAATTACCGTCTAGACACGCGTCCTAAATCACGAACTGTACCACTTCCCTACATCCGTGGTTTCTCTGAGAGTTTTAACAAAACCCTTCAAAAACACAACATTAGGTCCGTTCCTTTGATAAATAACAATCTTAGCGGCGTCATAGTGAAAGGAAAAGACAAGTTAGACACCCTTTCTCAAACTGGAGTGGTATATAAAATTCCGTGTAAAAATTGTGAATCATCTTACGTCGGTGAAACAAAACGCGAACTTAGAGTGCGTATTAATGAACACAAAGCCAATTTCGGCAAGAAGTCCGACCAACATTCTGTTGTCTCGTTACACCAGACTATTAATAACCACACATTTGATTGGGACAACGTAAAAATCTTAGATCGCGAATCCCATTGGGCTAAACGTCTCACTTCGGAGATGATTCACATTAACCTACAACGTTCTCCTGTGAACCTGAAAAAAGACACTGAAAAACTACATGCACCGTACAATAATTTACTCCGAAGAATACGCTCTAAGAGTTGTTCGTGACTTGTTTTCCATCTTTGTATTTCAAATGTACCGGCTGACTGATTTGAGTGTTGTTATCACTATCAAATAATAATCGATACCTTCGACCTCGCACATCGACCAGCTGACTTCGGCCGGTTGTTTACGTTCAGTGGCTGACCACAATCTTAACCGTCGACTTTTCCACGTGTGCCGTGGTTTACTGCTTTTATTGTTGACCCTTGGTCTTTTTACCTTTCAATCTTTGACATCTTGTGCTGACACAGTGACCGAACTGATATGTGCTGCTTTAACCGTATTTTTAAGGTATTCACAAGTGTTTTCTTTGTTCTGTTCGCATCATCCATGTTACGTGTTCTCATTTCAGTCGGACCGCCGTTATCATCTAGGTATCTTAAAACCGTTTCAGATGTTACTCTAAGGCTTTTTGTTTTTTATAGGTAACTATACCCTGTTATTTCTATCTCCTGTTTCTTTGTTAACCGTCAATATTTATCTGTCATAATAAAATTCTTTCTAGTTTCTGATGAAGACGACGGATAGTCGTAGAAACGTTAAAAACACTTATACTGGACTGAGTTAATTCATTTACTCCTTCCGCTGACTCGACCTGATCGAATTTTCCTTACATCCTAAGATGTCGAGTGATAGAGTCTTTCTCAACTCTTGTCGAAGGTTTTTCTCAGTCAGTTTCTTAGACACACGAGTTTAATCGAAATGTACTTGACAAATTTTTTTTCTATTGCAATACAATAATGGTTTTAAATTGGCAAGATCCAATAAATTGATCACTCTTCGAAACATTCCTTGAGTGAACTTGAAATTACCTGGGAATTCCGAGACACTCCAGGAAATAAAAAATCCTTGAGATTTCCAGGACTTCCAGATTTTTCAAGGAGACAGACACCCTGGACTCAAGTCTTCTTTTGGGGTTGTCAATGACCAGACGCCATAGTAGCGACATGAGTACGCCTCACTGTGGGCAAACCACGGTCTACCACTACTTTCAGGGATTCCTCCCTGCGGGACACGCCGATTAGGCGACTGGGGAGCACGTTACTGTATCACTTTCACCGTGGTGCAATAGAATGCCCCTTCGATGCCTGAGTGTACACAAACTCAGACGAAATTTTATGGAATTACGTCATCAAGTTATGTATGCAAATAATTTCGTACAATCTTATCAGGTCAAATTCGAGGCATAATTTTACCTGATCGTATCAAATCTTTTTTTCATGAAAACATAACAATTCATTGCCATGTTACAAGATTGATACGAATTCACTCGCTGAAACGACCCGAGGTCTCTTCGATTTTTCAATCACCGGTCAGGCGATGAAGAAAATCAAGATTGAGCAATTTTTCAATTCCTGAACATTGAGTGTGTGACAATCAAAAAGGGACTTGGGTGTTCGAAGGAATAAGTGATTCATGTACGTATAATCAATACATGAAATATTATTCTTCAAATTAGTGAAAATTCTTCACTCTCTGTTTGTCATGAAAAGTTAGAAAACTAACCACAGCAACTGAGAAATCGTGTAATGTGTGTTGAAATTTAGGGATTCATCACGCATTGATCTGGTATACTCCAGATTGCTGCGTTGCAAAGTTTTCATAATATTCATGCCATCAGGTTACCGGACTTGATACATCCGTCCGTTACTTTTCATACTGTTATAATGGATAAAATAACATCCGTAGTACCTATTTTCTACTACTGCGTGCGACAGTATTTCTACTGTCTGTACAATACACCGGAATCACTGTGAGTGCGTAGTATTGCTACTACTACAGCAGTATTATTTCTAATACTTTTACTGTGTATCGCAGTATCAAGTTACAGGACTTGATAGGTCCGTATTTGTTATACTGATATAATTGATAAAATAATATTCGTAGTATTTTCTACTACTGCGTTCGACAGTATTTCTACTGTCTGTACAATACACAGGAAGTACTGTGAGTCCGTAGTATTGCTACTACTACAGCAGTATTATTTCTAATACTTTTACTGTGTATCGCAGTATCGAGTTACAGTACTTGATAGGTCCGTACTTGTTATACTGATATAATTGATAAAATAATATTCGTAGTATTTTCTACTACTGCGTTCGACAGTATTTCTACTGTCTGTACAATACACAGGAAGTACTGTGAGTCCGTAGTATTGCTACTACTACAGCAGTATTATTTCTAATACTTTTACTGTGTATCGCAGTATCAAGTTACAGTACTTGATAGGTCCGTACTTGTTATACTGATATAATTGATAAAATAATATTCGTAGTATTTTCTACTACTGCGTTCGACAGTATTTCTACTGTCTGTACAATACACAGGAAGTACTGTGAGTGCGTAGTATTGCTACTACTACAGCAGTATTATTTCTAATACTTCTGCCGTGTATCGCGCAGTATCAAGTTACAGGACTTGATAGGTCCGTACTTGTTATACTGATAGAATTCATAAAATAACATTCGTAGTATTTTCTACTACTGCGTTCGACAGTATGTCTACTGTCTGTACAATACACAGGAATTACTGAGAGTGCGTAGTATTGCTACTACTACAGCAGTATTATTTCTAATACTTTTACTGTGTATCGCAGTATCTCTACTGCTTACGCAAACATTCAATCTGCCTTCATTATATACATAATTAAAAAATTCAAACATTTTCTACTTGTCGCAGAAAGTTCAGAAAAACATCTCAGTATTCATATTTCTGCCTTGAACTTACAGGGCTCGATACGACTGTAACTAATTGAGTAGTTTTTCAACCACTGTTCTTCGCAGTAACTCAACCGCACAATGACGTAATATTTGTATTCCGTTTAGAATTTTATTACAGTGGGTTCTCGTTATAAGAGTCCTCGTTATAAGAGACTACCCCTTCGTTCCGTTTTTATAGCTTCCCCCACTCTACCTGCGTACGTATTGTATTCCAACTTCGGCTCGGACTCCTCGTTATAAGCTACCATGCGACCCGTGCTTTCGAGGCAGGTGGTGGGGGAACGCTACATTGACGGATTTCTTGGAATCCTATTCCCCTATTCCCCCGATCAGTCTCTTATAACGAGAACCCACTGTACCACTGACGGGTATTATAAAATATATCTACTATCAAGTTGCCAAACACGACACAACCGTTACTTATACAGGGTTTCCACTAAGGATTAGAATCTTCAATTCATTACGAATTTCAGGTTCTTCCACGTATTTTTCAATATTTACATGTGTATGGTTTCTTATTCGTAGAACACTTTCCATTCTACGTTTGCGTACAACACACACGCTGTAATTTTAAGAAAATACTTTTACTCCAGGAAACTGAAACTTCATGAATTCTCATCGACTTGACTGGACAAGTTTTCTCAAATGAATCTACGAATCAAATCTACCGGGCAACTACTACTGCGAATCTAGTCCTACTTCCGATCCCTTCTGTCTTCTTCCGCCATGGTACACTCCAGTTCTTTGTTCGAGAGTTCTTTGTTGAGACTACGAATGGTCGTCAGAACTGCTTGTCTTCTTACACGCTCCGTTCGGGACGTCCTGTGCCTCTTGGAATACGTATTGAGGTATCATCAGTGTCGTCTGAGATTTGCCACGCGTCGGGAGTGTCATCTGTGAAAGGAAATCAATTCAGATAAAAATTTTAGTGTTATCAAATATACATGAAAGTAAGTACTTGAAATGTGTTTGTATAAAAATTCTGAACAAGTGATAACCCGACATTATGTCATCAAGAAGTGCATCGATTGAGTTCTTTGGCTGATTGAATCCGCTGATTAAATTTTGGAACAATTTCATTTTATTTCATACTTTTCAAAGGCGACGGCAAAGGCCCTGACTCAACTCGATCGGAAAAACTCTCAACTCACGACTGTTGTCAGGATCAAAAGTATTTAGGTTAATGACTTGGTTCTTACCGGATCTGGTGTTGGCTGGAGTTAGAGTCATTCCGTTGCTGAGAACACAGTGCTGACTGCAGCAATGCAACGGCTACGAAGGTTGCATCCATCAGGACCATCGGAATATTTCTGCGAGACGGATTATACAATGCTCCTCACATCGTATTCGACAAAGCTGTTTTTCGTCGTCTGAAGGATATGGAAACGAATGAATACCTGCATAGGAATGGCCGGGTCGAGCCGAGCATGACGACTCTGCTTCGGCTTGACAATTTGAAAATTCTGAGTACGCACTCGGAAATGAAAAACACCAAACTCAGGGAAGTCGAAATTTCCAATTCTTATCAGGAAATAGAGAACAGGGTGTTCGGGTGATAAAATCAGCTGAACTCGTATAAGGCGCTTCCTCTGTCCAAAATACCGTACCCATTTACCCCGTAGTTCCACGTAGCCGATATTTCGTCTCTACATTGACAATCAAAGGAGAAACAAATATTTTTAAGAACGATTAACTGCGTGTGGTTTTGGTTAGCTAAAATTGTTTGTATAAAGTAGCGTCCCAAGACGCGCAAATTCGAGCTAACCTCAAATTTGATGCACCACTCACTCGACACGATTTTACTCACTGACGGAGTGTAAAACCATCTACAATGAGCACAGGTCGTCTGGGACGGCTCATTCAACAATACAAACATAGATTATGATTAATTTAGGTTGATTAACTTACCGAAGTCATAGAAACACACGTTGTAATTACCGTTATCATACCGCACACTCTACGTTCACAAACATGTTTCAACCGGCATGGCATGATGGGAACGTACGTTAGACGCTACCAAAATGGACGCTACGAGACTTTGACCCGATGCGCGGGAAGAAGTGGGTGTATTCAAACAAGCAAATGAATACTGCTATAAACTAAAGTTTATTTCTATTCGTGATACGGATATTGCAAATTCGGATCCAATGTGAAATGGTTTATGTAAACATCGTGCAAAAATTGACATAATTCGATCGAAGTTCTTCGAATGTGTTAGAATTTTTGATCAGTCATACAAAAACCATTTATTCACGGGGAGTTACAAGAGAGATACGAATACACTGGCTGAAACGATCCATGTAATATAACTTCTATTTGATTTAGTGGTCAGGTGGTGGAAAAGTTTCAAAGATCCTCTTCTTCGATTTTTAAACACCGAGTAGAAATCAAAATTTTTGCTATACCCACACTCTATGATTTGATTCTATAGGTTTTCAGTACTTTTGTATCAGTTAGGTGATCCAAGTATCAACGTATATCGTCGTTTGGATCCTGAGGATCTGAGCAATATTTTGACAGTCGCAACACGTTGAAAGCAATCATTTCCGTTGCGACGATCTACCTGAGGACTACTTTAGGTCTAGCGGTTCAAGAGATATGAGTCTGAATGGACTTGAATCTTGAAAAAGCACATTATTGCATATTGTATGATAATGGAGAAAACCAGTGGACACAAAAGAATGATAACGTTGCATAAGTAAAATTTTTATTATCTTTTTTTTGTTATATCATGGTAATCGATATTGATTATTGATAATCATGTTGGTATGATGAGTAAGAGAATTCTGGTGGGGTTGGCGCGTTGTATGGTTGTGCGAGCGTCTGGCGCGGAGGAGGCGGTCGAGGTTGGAACGCTGGAATTGTGGGTTGATATTGGTAATACGGAGCAGGAGCGGGAGCAGGAGTGGCTGCGGCTAGGTCAAGCAGTATTTTCTTCATCATGTCTTCTTTTTCCTTCTCCGTTTGACGTTCTCTTTCCTTCTCCTGTAGTTCATCCACTCTTTTGGTGAGTTGTATAATTAGCTGCAAAACAATATAATTCCATGCATTATTAAAACGCAATCGATTTATTCATGGATTTTGTACATATTTGAATGATTCAAGTCAAATAGTCAAAACAGAGTTGAAATTGATTGAATTACGAATTATTATTTTTCTTTACTTCATCACATCAAGATACAAGATGATAAAATCAGGATGCAATTGGTTTTTTATATTCTCAACAATATAGCTTGACTGGATACTGAAAAAAAATCTTGATACTAAAAAATGCAGTGCCTAAGTGAAGAACAACTTTCTCCTTCGGCGTCCAAATTCTAACCATAGCGAACTTCTCGCAATTCAAGACAGCGAAAAAAGTTCCTATGCTTCTTTCGAAAGAGGTTGGTTCCTGTTCAGTTTATATCCACACCCACGTTGTCAACATTGGTGTCGGGATTTTTCAATAGAGCCATTTTAGTGAGTAAGAAAATATGAAAATAGATTTTTGATCGATAGCAAGTCTTGTCGAATTATGGATCCTACGCTTGAAATGTACAAGAATAATCTAAAATTAATTATTACCTAACCCCTTTGACAGCAGAAAAGGACTCAGTGCCCACGAGAACATGTTCATTTCTTGACGCCATATATCGTCAATGCTTTCGAAGGGGTTATCAAAGCCAACCTCATAAAGTATCCAGTAGCAGTGATAATTTTTGTACTGTCTTTTTCAAATTGATGTTCAAATTCAACTAATTGCTTCGCATACACATACCTCTTTGAGAGTATTGATCTCCTCTCTCAACTTTTTGTTGTCTATTTCCTGGTAATACATGCGCTTGACCATCCTCTTTGATATGACAGGGCCTTGTGCTTGAGATATCGCAGCTGCAGCTGTTTGGATTTCAGCTGGAGGAGTTTGAGATATCTGCATCGCAGCTGTTTGGATTCCAGCTGGACGAATTTGAGATGTCTGCATTGCAGCTGCTTGGATTTCAGCTGGAGGAGTTTGAGATATCTGCATCGCAGCTGTTTGGATTCCAGCTGGAAGAGTTTGAGACGTCTGCATCGCAGCTGTGGCTGTTGTTTGGATATCAGGTTGACGTTGAGACGTCATCGCGACTGCAGGCGAGCGACCGCGACTGTGCATTGTACCCTGAGTCCCACTCCGGGTTACACTACCTCGAGTAGCTCGTCCTCGTCCAGCTGTATGTAACACAAAGTATTGTCTCGTACTGCAGGCAATTGCTAAGTGAAACTCAACAATATGTGAGCGAATCTTGCTCAAGCTTTACAAACTCTGATTATGTAATTGGAAATATTTGAGCAAGTTGCCGAAATGAAGAAAAATTTCTTTTTCGTCGAAATGTAAATTTACGTGTTCAATGCCGGAATTCATCATCGTCCATAACCACTCTACGATCAACGTCATATTCGTTTGTTCCACATGCGATTGTATATTTATACATAAACAGGGTGTCTACTCAAGCAAGGATCTAAAATTCCCTGAGAACTCCAGGATATTCCAGGCTATTTTTTCTATTTTTCCAAGTGTGTCGAGATAAGTTTTTTATTATTATTTCGCAAAATATACTAGATTTTTTTGTTTGTTTTATTGCAATTTAATCCGCGTTTTGAATTTGCAGAATTTTTTTTTCTAATTGATCACTTTCAGAAAAATTCGCAGAGTGAACTCAATATTCCCTGAGAATTCCAGGATATTCCAGGAGAAAAAAAATTACGAGATTTCCAGGACTTCCAGGTTTTTCAAGGATGTTGACACCCTGATAAATTATAAGTGACCTATGACGAGTGACCTACACCTGACCGTGATACGTTGATGAATTTGGGCATTAGCGTTCCACGCCTAGAAGCAAAAGAAAAACCCACGCCGACGAATAGCTCTACATATTTTCCGTATAAAGATCGTCATAGCTGGGGAACAAGATGTGATAATTCTCGAATGTGATCACTACTATACGTAAATATTCAGAGATGAATCGTTGACTATCAGCCACGTGCGGCGAGGTGCGGTCAACTTTCACGGCATGTGGCTGATTTTTCATACTTTGCATTTCTAATATTCGTAGATAATTACTCACATTTCGTTAGTACGGTAGCCCACGTCGCGCCTGCAGATTGTTCTTGCTCGGACATTTTTTTTTTATTCTCACCTCCCGTAACACGTTTTAACGTTTCTCTTGCACCGTCTTCTCGCCGAGTGGCCGAGTGATCAGAGAACAGGAAGTACCTCACACCCCTCGACCTAGGATGCGTGAGTTGAAGCTTCCGGAATTAAGATTACTCATTCGGACCGTAGTATATGAACTGAATGTTATCGTTGATTAAAAAACCGAATTTTAAAAAAGAAATTTGAGATGTAATCATTCGTTCAAAACAATCTGTAATCGAAGGTTACATCGAAATTATTGTGTGCCGCTGCGAGACACGCATGCGCGGGAAATGACAAAATTCCGGTTGAATTGGCTGACGAAATAGAACGACCACGTTGCGTTCTGGAACACATCAGAAGCAGACATTCGTTGGCGTCGAGCGATTCTTTGAGCTTATTCAAATTGATATTACGTTACTACAAGGATTTCTGTCTTTTTTTTTGTAACACAAGTAGCCTCTTGTCCTATCATGTAATTTATGTACAAACGTAATTTTCAAGTCCAAGATTTTCAGTCCGTCAATTTTTCATGAAACGAAGTATGAATAAAAAAAAACCAATTATTTGTCCGTAAACCAATAAAATATGAAATGAAAAAAAACGAAAAAAAATCTTAATTCATAGTTTACTTGACATGAGGCTGACTTCCGAAACCAGCTGGAAATGTTGGGAGTTTTTCGACAAAGCAAAAAAGCAGACACGCTCAGACACACAGCGACATGATTGGTCGGATCGGAGGGAAAGGACCAATGGTATCACAATGCCTTAGCGTGTGTGTCTCGTTGGAAAGCTCCCGTTGTCAACCGATATCTCTCTTTCTCGCACTGGTAGATCGGTGCCTCAGGCCGTCTCTCTTCTCCTGAATTTCGACGGAGCTCACAGCGAATTTATAAATCTGACCAAAATTTAACATGATAGGTGGCGATAGTAAACCAGTTGTGTCTAGCCCGCGCGGTACGCTAGACGCGGAATTAGATTCGGCTTTTTTTTACAGGGTAGTGGGCTCGAAAGTGAGTATTTAGTGAAAAAAAAAATATGGGCAACAAGAAGAACCAGAGAAGAAAGTAAGTAAATCTTTTCAACAAACAATTGTCGAGAAGTGCAAGGAGATGGTGGTGGGGCCAGATGGGGACCGCGGTCTACTATAGGACAATCACAATCGCGGTTATGGTTTAGTTTTACAGTAAAACCTCGATTATTCGCTGGAAGCGGGACCGAAGAATACTTACAATTAGTGATTGAAAATCGGGGATAGTATTCTGAATTTTTCATCAAATGCAACTGATCTTATTGTAGTTCCATCTCGCGTAGACCGCGTGGCGAAAGTAAATACAGAAAACATTTTCGCCTCGTGGACCGTTACATCATTTCGGTAGGGTAATTTCGTGAAGTTACACAAACCTGAGAAACAAAATAAATAGGCAAACAAATTATTTCGCCTCTGGGGCAATACGATTACTCGGCACCCGGTGTTCGAGGTTATACGATGTGTTTATGTCCGAGAACCCCTTTCAGTCCCGATCAGAATCGCTCTCGTGCATATGGCGTGGATAGCGGGTCAATTTAGCTAGCCTCCAGACCCTCACGATCTCTGATTTGAACCATGATTTTTGACGATGTCTATAGCTATATTTTTTTTTTTTAATATATCAATACCTTTCAAAGTCACGAGACTTAGGAGGTTCAAGTTTTTAAACATACATATGTATGAGCAAGTCACGAACTTTCCATTTTATCATTTTTCTTTTCTGTATGATGGTGCATTTGTTTACCATCACTAAACTATTGCAATCGCTACAATGTAAGCGTATACCATTTAAAAGCTACAACTGTGATCAAGCGTAAGGATTTCTACAAAAACGTGATCGCTTCTTTTGTCTCAATTGGGATTTTGCACATATTTGTTTCATTCCATAAATCAGTAGTTTGCAAGAAAATAATTGCGGATCGAAAATGACTACGTTGTGACGTCACCCATGATAAGGTATATCTGTATGTAACAAAAACGCTGGAATTCGATAATGCCTGTAACTTTTGTGATTATCATTTTCAACGAAAAAGAAAAAACACGACCTAATTATTTCGAGCTACTCTACATTATACGCATATAATGATCGAAAAAAACATTTCGATGCAAAATCCCAATTGTGTTCTGAATATAATAAACCATATACCATCCACGGCAATTGTCGAAGGGCTGAATGTTCATGTTGTATTCACGTTCCGAACGATCATACGAATGAAAATTCCCAGTAGTGCAATACCACTGGTCCGGCCATAAGCCACTGGTCCCCAAATTCGAGGTCCGATTTATAACGAAATTTCAATTTTTGATTTCAAAATCCATAGGGAGTAGCTCAGAATCGACGAACGGATAGTCTCAATCGAGGTCTCGATAGAATACAGTACCCGAGATCGTTAAAAGGAGTGTGTACTCCTCTTTCTCCATTATTCAGCGGCACGGCCGGCCGGACTAGCATGGACTTACACTACTGAAATCAACGCATGTGACGCATTCCACCACTTCTTATCTGGTTCATAACTTTTTATACGTTTGTCCTCGCTTTCAAAAACACTTTGTAATTGTCGCCCATTTTATTTTTATTCATTAATAACCATTAATTATTCACGCTTTTTCGAAAGTTTGATCCATTGCGATTATTTCAGGCCCCATTCAAAACTGGAAACAATTTTCCTCATATTTTTTTGAATATTAAGGAAAAAAATGTATTTGACAAACATGGTCATCTCGGTTCCAAAAAAGTTTTTCAGTGCGAATTACTCGTATTTTTGGTGAAAAACGGGTTATCAAAATAAGAAAGGCGAAGGATGTCATGGTTACACATTCTATTTACTCGTACAATAAGTGACTTCCGCAGTGAAAATGTTGATGTGATAGCGAAACCATCATGTGATTTGATAATGATTCCATGATGTGATTCCATAATGAATCATATGGGCATGGCTCATCAGTTAAACCGTATCAAAAATCATATGGTTAACCATATAGTTTGTTTGATATGATATCTGATGAGCCACGGCTATTTGATTTATTATGTGATTTTTGATATATCTGTTCAAATACCCAAACCAAATTATATGATAAGTGACATGATGATTTCATGATTTATCGCATCGTCCTTTCTAGTAGGGTTATACTACGTATACACTGCATCCACATTTACGAATAATCTAGTTTCGCATTTTCGTAGAATACACGATTACACGTGTTCAATGAGAATGACAAATCGCGAAGGTTTGCGAAATAATTTTTCAAATAATGCAAGCAAGGATATAATAAAAATAGTTTCCACTTTTGAATTGGACCTAAGTTAGCGTATTGGAACGAAGGATTGTTGCGCATTTTTTAACGAATTTGGAAAACTGTCGAACTGTTTGGAGTTTTGAAGATAGGACAAACGTATACAAAATTATGAACCAGGTCAAAAGTGGTGAAGGAAAATCATTGGCCGAGTTGGCATGGAATGCCTATCCGTGAAATATCCGACAAGATTAATGAAGCACTGAAATGATTGAAGGCGCAAAAGAGCGGAGAAAGATGGCCCGGAGGACGCTGACCCGGATAATCAGCGTCAAGAAGAACAGGCTATGGACCAGGATCCGGATGACCAGCGCCGAGAAGAAGAAGCTATGGACCAGGATCCGGATGACCAGCGCCGGGAAGAACTGGAAGATCGGGTGAGAGTAGGTAATGGGCTTTTTATCAACAGTAGTATAGGTAGAAAGATTGGTTGTACGGTGGGAGTGCTGCAGGCGGAGAAAGATTTTTCGGACTCTACCGGGGCTGAAATATGTCCACAAGCTGCAGCACCCACCACAACACAACCAGTCGCATGTTCTGCGAATGTTGAAAGAGACATTGAAAACCGCAGTGAAAGGATTGGTCAACCAATTCGAACTTACAGTAAGAAAGGAACTAGCGCAGGTTCTGGTACTGATAATCTAGATTTACAACAAGCAATGCTTGAGTTGAGAAACGCTCGATTTGACGATGATAGCGTTGCTCCTGACGTTGTAAATCAACAGATGCGTGACGAGTCTTGGGACAATGACGTTGATGAGCTGCTTCATGACGAAAGTAGCTGTGATTCGACCATTGCCCAAGGAAATGACTCCGTAAACCCAGACGGAGAAGACACAAACTCGGATGTAGAATCCGAGGGCACAAGTGTCAGACATGTAGTCGATGTCAACTATCTTCTGCAAACATTGCACGAAAAAATGGACATGCATAATCCTCATTTTCCCTGTAGCATCCAAGACGTAAGCTTGTTGAAGCAAGTTGATCGTGGGATGCGATCGCAATTATTTTTTCGTTGCAAGAATTGCGATTTTCACTGCAGTGTCTGGACTCTCCCAGATAAGACTGATGAAATGTCCGTTCACGAGGGTGCAGTGTGTGGTAGCTTGACGGCGGGAATCGGTTTCGCGACGATGGAAGCTCAGCTGACTGCGATGGGGATACGTTGCATGTCACATGTAACCTATCGCAACGTCAGGGACTCGCTAACTCCGCATATCAAAAATGCCAGCGACAAAGAAATGAGGGATGCGGCCGAAATGGAGAAAACATTGGCTATACAAGAGGGCCGTGTTACTCCCGAAGGCATCCCTTACATTACTGTTGTCGTTGACGGAGCCTGGAGTAAGAGATCTTACCGTGGGGGCAGATACGATGCATTGTCTGGGAATGCGGTAATCGTGGGTTATCTCACAGGGCGTGTCTTGTTCTGCGGCGTCCGTAACAAGTATTGCTGTATTTGCAATAAAGCTACGAACCGCGGTGAAGAACCACCGATGCACACCTGCTATAAAAACTGGGGTCAGGATCTATCATCAACGAGCACGGAACCAGATATAATAGCTGAAGGGTTTTCTAGTAGCTTAGACACCCATGGATTAATTTATCGAACTGTTATCGGTGACGGAGATAGCAGTGTTTACCAAACTATACTCGATAAAGATCCTTACGCAGCATATGGTGTTCGCGTAGAAAAGAAAGAGTGTAAAAATCACTTGCTCCGCAATTTTTGTAGGCATATCAGAACTGCGTCGGAGGCGAAGTTTGTAAAAAAGCCGTCATCAGGTTCGGTAACGGAACTTCGTGCACGCGTCAAAAGTAGCGCTTTCAAAATGCGTAAGTTGGTAGAGGCTGCTATAAAACGCCGTAGAGCAGAAAATGATAGCTCGCGAGACGAGCAAGTTGAAGGTCTCTTGTATGACGTTTTAAATATGCCGGGACATTTCTTCGGCGACCATTCGAGATGTGACCGCTATAGATGTGACTCGTCGTTTGGACCCTGCGACGAATCGGAAACGAATCTAGTCCCACTGCTCGACGAAGTCGGTATTTTTTACATCATCGACGAGGTCGTAAACCGTTTAGCGAAAAATGCGGATTCTTTGTTGGAAGACAAAACGACTAATGCTGCTGAGTCGGTACATTCTCAGGGCAATAGATTCTCCGGCGGGAGGCGTGTAAATCATAGCCTACGAAACTCTTACGAACTCCGTGCACACTGTGCAGCGGTACAGCACAACACGCTTGCGTTATCGTCAAAAATACACGAGAGCGCTAAGAAGCAAGTTCCCCGAGTAGTTGTGGCTATGGAACGGAGGAGGCGATTACAGGTCGCGAGAACGAAACGTCATCGTCTCGTCAATGGTAGAAAGCGACGTCGACAGCGGTTTGGCACTGATAAAGACTACGGTCCATCCTGTCGTCAGCCTGACGTGAGCCAGAAGACGTACGAGGCGTTGAAGGCGGAACACTTAGAAAAACTGCGTGTGCGTCAATCAAACCGCGATGATATCGAACGCGCGACCGCGGGCCAAAGTGACTGCGACATGTGGCACACGTACCGGAAAGACATGCTAACCGCTTCGAAATTCGGTGAAATATGCCGAATGAGGGAGTTCACATCGTGTTCTAGGTTAGTGAAGGAGATTCGTTATCCGAAAGCACTCGACGTTGCGCACGTAGCTGACGGAAAAGAACACGAAAACGAGGCGAGAGAGCAACTGGCGCGAGAATTAGATGTCGAAATATCGCTCAGTGGACTATTCATTGATCGAGATTTCGCGTTCTTGGGTGCTTCGCCGGACGGTCTTATCGATGACGAGCTCGGAATCGTAGAGATCAAGTATATGGCGAAAGCAGCAGAAAACGGTTATACTCCTGAGGAGGCAATCGAAAAGTTCCCCTTGTACAGAAATATTTTCGCGAAAAATAGTACCGAAGATATGAATAAAAATCATAAGCATTTTTATCAAGTGCAAGGTCAGTTGCATGTTACTGATCGAGAGTACTGTATATTCGCACTATGGGCTCCGCTTGGGATGAAACACGTCAAAGTGATTCGGGATGACGAATTCTGGAAGAATCAAATGGAGGTGAAATTGGAGAGATTTTACATGCAGTGCATGCTTCCTGAAATCGTCGATAGCAGGCAAAACAGGCATATGAAAATTCGCGAGCCGCAATACATATTGCGAGCTCAAGAAGAGCAAAAAGCCAAAAACGCCGGAAAGCTATCACGAAATCGGGCAGCGTCTGCAAGCGTGCCTCCGTCAGAATCTATGGAAGTAGATTCGGAAACGGTCGTTGACTTGTCAAGTACAAACAACGACGCACGCTTGGAATCTCCGATTCCATGCATGGCCGTGGACAATGGTCGAGAACGGATAGATGAGGAGATGCTCGAAGAAATCATCCGAGGTATTGATCCCAAAGTCGTTATTGCAAATGTGCTTAAGGTCGATGAATACTTGGAAAATACAAGTATTCAATATTTTCTCGACATCGTTGCCGAAACTTGTGAATACAATATCGGCGAGGTACTTCGTTTCGCTTACCCAGGTGCGGTGGAACCTTCAAACACGGAGCATGATCTCCTAATTATCGGTGGCAAACCTGATTTTAAACATTGGTGCTGTATGCGTATCGAGCAAACAACTCTTTTCGTGTACGATAGTCTTGGGCGTAAAGCACTACACGACAGCGAGATAGATTTCATTCGGAAAAGGTATCCAAGGATACGAATGAATGATATCGTTTTCCCAGATGTTGCGAGGCAACCCGACGGTAAGAGCTGTGGAGCATACGCAGCTGCCTTCGCAACCGCACTAGCGTTGGGTCAGGATCCCAGTAATCCGAAGCACGTGGGCGACGCAATCGCCATGAGACAGAAAATGGCGCGAATAATTCGACTCAGGGAGTTACTGCCATTCCCAACTGAATAGTAATTTTTGAGGAGAATATGTCATACATGCACGTTATACTTGTAGCTCGAATGTTACGTCGAAACAACAAAAAAGGTTGTGATACAGTTGACGCGAAAGCGTGTGATTGAAGCATAATTCGTGCAGAGGTCGATATCGAATGGTAGGACCATCCTATACATTCATTTTCGATGCATTTATAAAAGTGAAGAACACTTTTTTGAGAACTGTCAAATGTCAGTATTTCTCGCAGGAATGTGGATATCAAATGGAAGGGCCATCGGTATATTAATGCCGATGGGGGTGTGTGGTGGGCCTTCAATACATTAACTTATTATACAATGACTTGATTGATGTAGAAAAAGCGGTTTTTCAAACTGACAAATGTCGGTCTTTTCTCCCTTCAACTCTTGTTGTAGACAAGCGCCGACGTGGACATGATTCATGGTTCAAATGCGTTCAAACGCGTACAGAATACGAGCATAGGTCATACCTGATACAAAATCTGTTGACATTCACACTCATAAGAATCGTATGTCTCTCAACTATGCACTTGTAATATTTCACGTTTCCTTTTCTCAAATACTCTAACAGATACCGTAATTTCGGAGTGGCTAGAATCTGTCAAAGAGTAACAAGCAAGTTATATGAATAGATAGCGGAAGGAATCGGGATTTTGCATTGTCAGTTTTTATATTCAACACATCACCCGTTCACGGATAAAATATAATGAGGTTGAAATTTGATCATTTTTGCACATGAACAAAAATTGAAGTGATGATGGATGTAAACTCAAAATAACGTATGGGGAATGAAACAATGAAATCTTGGAGCATATCTGGACAGTTCCACCTCAATTGTGCTGCTTTGGCTTTTATTCCTTTTTTTTTATCCGGATCTAAAAAAATATGTATATATTTTGCGTTCGTCGCAATTTTTTCAAGGGCAGTTACAAATTAATGAATTGGGATTTTGCATGTATTTTTTTCATTCTATACATCGGGAGTTTGCAAAAAAAAAAAAAAAATTAAATAATTAGGTCACTAGGAAAACGCTGGAATTCAATTGCCTGTAATGTTTGAGATTATCGTTTTAAACGAAAAAGAAAAATACAACCTAATTATTTCTAGCTACTCTACATTATACGCATATAAAAATCGAAAAACATTTGATGCAAAATCCTAATTTTCTTGCATATTCAACGTTCTGTCTGTTTCAGGAATAATTTTCCGGGTTCTTCTCAGCGCAGAAAGATATTCGAAAACGCATTCAACGGTTGGAGCAACAAACTTTTCGGAAAAAATTGGCAAGACAAGGATCTGAATAGAAATCGTAGCATTACGAACGATTTTAATGTTCGCCGATTTTTTCGATTAAATTTTCCACTTTTCAAATCATGAAAAAGGTGTAACCGCACTTCTTATTCGACTTTGCGGATAATCCATTTTCTTCCACAATCGCATCATTTTTTTTTTTTTTAATCTAATTGTCCGGCCTACGCCATACCGCGGCTCTAAGCGCCTGGCCAGCTACGGTGTGGTGTCAGTGGAGATGCACGCTCCAACATGTTCACGAGCCCAAGTTCAAGGCGCTACAAAGGCGTTTGTAGCGACCACGGTGAGCAACAGGGAGGGGATGTATACTCTCGCTCTCGTGTCAGTCCGATCCACGAGCGTCTCGCACTTGCCTGATGTGATACATCAGGCCCCCTCCGTGGCTCCCTATATGGGCATAGACCATACTACCAGGGCAACAAACATCGGTCGCCATGAGATCCGCGCGTGAGATTAGTGCGGTCGGTAAACGGGCCGTGTTCCGGTATCCTGGTGGGTCTACAATGGGGTACTGACGTCACCGGTAAAATTTTTGTGGGTGACGTCAGAGAGTACGCGTTGCGTCGCCGCGCTGGTACTCTATTGCAGACTCACCACCAACTCACCGAATAACAATTCTGATGTGACTTTCGTTCTTTGGAAAGAACGAAAGTCACATGGATTCTTTGGAAAAAAAAGTTTATCTATTATTCCTTTTTCTAATGTCGCTTTATCATGAGTGTGTACCAGTTCCAAATATAGCATCTACGTCGTGCACGAGGTCCCCATTTCGCAATTGTTTCATTCCCTATCATCTTACGAACATAACCTCCTAGCTTCTCGAATTCGTTGTTTACTCTTTTCTCGATCGTACTATCGAAGTGTCGTGCAGTTTGTGCTTCTCTTGCGTCGATTACTAGATTTATACTTATATAAAATAATGACAAAGGTTCACCAAAAAAAGTTTCTCTGAATTATCCTCAACACACCAGTAATTATCTACCGGTGTTGACCTTCTGTCACACAGGTGGGTTGTTCAAGACCCAGTAGAAATGTCTCGCTCAAACATCTAGGGAACTTGGAGACGGAGCACCTGACTCGTCTCCATATTCCATTCTAAGGAGAATTGGACCACGTAGTAGCAGCGCTACGGAGTATCCATGAATTCTTTTCAGATTTTTCTGAACAAAACAAAAATTATGGCTACACATAAACAATCCACCTGTGTGGCGGAAGCACTACAAAAACTTGTGACGGAGGACTCGGAATGTAGAGTGTACAGGAGTATGCCATGAATATTGACCAAACATGTCTCGCCGATGATGAATCTCTTATTTCGGGCACAGTCTGGTTGACAAATTGGTCGAAATTCAGACCGGAAATATGGCAAGCTTTTTGTCGGCGTGCTTTTTTTTTACAACTCTTACGTTCATTATGAATTCGACCATTAGGATGAGGTTTATGGCCACTGGTCAGATATTAATCAAGAGATTCGGCCGAGATCTGTGTCGGAGGGAGATGAAGACCAGTTGCATGAACATATGTTTAGAATTTTCAGAAATTTGCACAAATTGAATTTTTGTCATTTCCTAATGTGTACCCGAAACGCTTCAACGAGAATTGTCCACATGTTACTAATTTGCTTTTATGTTACATGCAGTACAACGTAGCGCATCGCGTGATTCTTCAAGGTTGAGCACGCATCTGCTCATAGGTATACGCGATACCTACAGAGAATCCAAGGGCTGACCAGAATCGATTAGCAGAGCTGACTGCGCCTTGGGTGGTACTGCTTCTTGGACTGCTCGTACCCGCGACTCTAGCGGTATGGTTTGCTAGCTTGCCGATACCTTTGACTACGCATCTGGTACTGCCACCGGTGCATTGCAAGGATGGCGCGGAGGATTCAGCGCCAACGAAATAAAAGCTTCCCAGGGAGTAATGTACACGAGTCGATGGATGAGCATATAACCAGATTTCTTACTGTGACTGATATTCAATATTATGTGACACTTACTTATTATCAATCTTTCAGTGTCGAAGGAATTCCATTCTCATTAGACTATGTATTGTATCACTATATTTAAGCCATTGCTTACGTACCTAAAGGTGCGGCATGGCAATATTTTACAAATTAGTTGAAAAACTTGAACGAGATTGAAAATGTACAGTAACAAATCAAAGTAACAGTAACTTGCGAGAGGTTTCTTGAGCTCAGATTTTCACCGTAGAAAGATGAAATTTGCTTTTGACACACGCACCAATACAGTGTTCACACAAACATAGGAATTCTTTTTCAACTAGTCACTTCCGTGTTGAAGAAAATAAACGCTGATAGATTTTATTGAAAATTTCAGTATTCTTCTAGCATAATATTATGGACCAAAAAAGAATGCATACTACTGTGAAAATGTTCATAATCCATGAATAGATGCACTGGATATGATAAATTGAATATTATTTATTATATATATATAAATTAATATTGCATTGGATTGTATGTTTGTGCAGCAGATTGAAAAATTCCGAGGAAGAAAAGGTGTTGGCGGAGACGGAGGAAAAGAGTGAACTGCATCAGCCCCTGCTAGAACATTTGCCACTGTATACCACGCCAAATGTGTCTCCGTACCTGCGGAAGAATACTAGTGATGCACCGGCACCGGTGATGACTCTTTTTTTGAATGGGCAAACACCATCTCCACTGCCTTATCCATCATACTACCCAAGTCCGGACTACTTTCGCTCTCTGCGCTAACTTTATTGTTTCTCTTTATTTGCTTTATTTCTGTCCGGACTACTCTTGCCTTCTGCGCTTACTTTATTGTTTCTTTTTATTTGCTCTATTCCAGTAGAAAATGCTCCCTCCGTTTTATTTTTAGTTTATTTTTAGTTTTATTTTTAGTCTTAGTTAGTTTATAATTGACCCATAGTTGATTGCTTTATTGTTATCTACATATTTTCTTGCTCTTCTTCGTTAACCCTAGTTTAGTTACCTTTAATAACCTACCAAACTACCATTATACTGTACGCTGCTTGTATTTCCTTCTATCTTATGTGCCTCATTGCTATGTATTGTATGTTATGTATGTATTGCTATGTATTGTATCTTTTGCCCTACGACCTTCTTGGTTAAGGCATAATAAACGTTTTTCAATCAATCAATCAAGTTTACCGCAAACTTGACTTACCGTATAGCAGGTCGACAGGTCCTATGGAAACAGAAATATCTGGTTGGGCAGTCCAGTACAGACGTAACTCTAAAGATGCTCTAGAAAGTTTATACTACCTAGACAAGCATTTTGAGGTATGATACCCATGGTCGGAAACTCATCCTAATAAAAGGCGGTGGAGGGCTTTGAAGGATATCGTACCGCGCGCTTGCTTGTAGTGTAATAAATCAGATGTAATTACTTTCGTGCGGTATCAAATCTTTCAAAGCCCTCCACAGCCGTTAGGATGAGTTTTTGATCATGGGTGTCTTACCTCAAAATGCTTGTCTAGGTAGCCCCTACATACCCGAGAAGTATGGCCAGAGTTAACATAAACACCCTGTATACTAGTATTGTAGCATTTTCAAAATTACCTCCATTCTGGACGACCTGCTGAGGTACGACCTGTTTCCTCGGCCCGTTGCCATCAGATACGATTTTAAAAAATGATATGCTATTCAATCTTGATTTCGTCTCAAATAAATTATACGAAATTGAATGTATATAATTTTAAATAGTTTCACTATAAAATTTATAAACTAAGATGATATTTTATGACATTATGTGGAATCGTGTAATCTTATGTAATTTCATCGAGGCGAAGTAGAGGCAGACTTGAATAAAATGTTATCTGATGCTGAAAATCTGTGATTTACTTGAGATATCAAGTTTACATTCAATATCGCACCATGCCTTCAAAGCACATTTTTCTCTCATCAACTGTGGAAGTCAATTCTTGTATTTGCACATGAAAAAAAAAATATATAATATAAAAACCTAACATATGTATATAGCCCGTTCTTTTCCTCACACTCCACTTGGAATTGTTATTATACATTTCAATTAAGCGATGAAATATGAATCACTCCCGAAGAGATTCCCCTCTTTGATCTTCGGTCAGTATTCAAGAATGCCAAAAAATGCGATATTCGAAGCTTTTCCATTATCTGACTAAAAAGTTAGTGAACTCGTATACGTACGACGTCATAATCTCTGACATCAAGGCGAATTGCCTTGCGCTCGCTACTTTCTTTAAACATAAGTAAATGTGGAATTGATTTGAAGAGAATCCGAATTTCCAGTATCCGTATGCCGGATAAAAATAACCTGTAGTCCAAAATAATGTTTGCATACGTATTTTTTAATACAACCACTGAAGGCCGTTCGAATCGTTCCCGCGCCCAACAAATGTCACAGCGTATGACGAGCGTTGCCGCCTGCTATGCGGCCAAAATTTGTTGGTTAGGGTTGACCGTGAAGCGTAATAAGCATCATCGCAACGTGGGCGTACGTGACTATCGTAAGGTAATTAAACAATTATAATTGATGATATTTTTACTCTTATCAAGTGAGAAAGAACCACAGCTTTACCCAGCTTTAGCCAAAATAGAACGTATTCGGTACATGGCGTATTGGCGATAACGGTTGGTAAAAAAAAAAGAAGAAAAGAAATTGATAATATTTCGTGTTTGCATTTTTAATGAGTCATCCAAGTCGCTCCTGTACTAATCTTACAATTTGATGATTGAATACTGTCGAGACATACGAGATCATACAAATTTTGAGTGAAGTAGTGAATAGCTCTCGGAGTCGTATACATGAATTTTGAGGTTAGGTTAACCTTTCACACTCACACTAGGTGAAATCAACCCATCGTTCGACTTTGGGCGTAAATATCCAAGAGTCCCTGGCTTCCAACGGGACTTCATTCAAATTTTAGTTGGAAATATGAAAAATCAACAAAGCCATGATTTTTTTTAAGCAAAAACGTGTTTTTTTCTCTCACTTTTACCTCTTTAATTCTCAATTTCAAGTCGAAATTTTTTTTCCAAACGTCAATTCTTCGTATATGATCCAGAAGGATCAAAGCATGTTCTGTAATTTTTTTAAATACTTCAGAGTGATAGTTTGCTCACAATAATTTTTTTTTAAACTGGCTGGGTGGAATCCACGCAGTGTGACGGCTGTGAAATTCTCAGATAATGTGACTGTGAAGGGTTAAGTGTATGGAAGCTTTTTTCGACGCAATGCTTTACAAATAATTTCATATTCTGGACACATTTTGGAGCAAAACCATGAATAATTTGTTGTTGTGAAATATTTGTTTCTTCGTTAATAGTCAATGTAAGGACGAACTGCCTGTGACATTGAACTGCGCGTCACATTGGATCTGTATCTTGGGCAAAGGAAACGCCTCGCTGAGTCTGTAACCTGAATACACCCGACCACTATTTCCTGGGAAGAATTGGGAATCACGACTTACCAGGGTGATTGCAGAAACAAATGATGATCGGGGTCGAAGGTTTGCTGTTGTTCATTTTTTACGTGTCTTATCGCGCTCTATTCATATACGAAGTCAAAGTATGAGTCGCTCTGCTCGATAAAATCAGGTCATCCTTATGCATGAATTTATTTATTTTCATGTTTTTCAGATCTCCAAAATCAGCTCCGCCGATACAAATGACGGAGCGACGCGACTCACATGGATAGTGTGGGCAGACTTCGGAGCTGTTGCCTTACTCCAGTCAGTACACTATTCCCAGCAACAGAAAACACCGAATCTCCAGCTAACGCTATACCTGGAAAGAACTATACGTTCAACGTCAACACTATCGCTCTTGACAATAACTGTGATTTGAAAATTGTTTCATTCGAGTCGAGTCAGGTAACTAAAAAAAAACAAAACGAACACTAGCTCGTTCAACGTTTCAGTAGCGATTTGCCGTTGTTAATAAAAAGTAGAAGTCAAACTAATGAAAAATGAATGATTACTGATCAATACATGGACACGAGTCATTGATACATGCATCAAAGCAAGGGATAGACGCCGGTGACAAAATAATCATGAGTGACTTTGCCGAATATTGACCAGCTCTAAAGAATGTAAATAGAGCCTGAGTTTACCAATAGGTACGTCATGTTTGGAAAAGTGTTGTTGATGGTACTAACCGAAGAAATTGATGATTTAGAGCGTAGCGTTCAAGACATATTCAAGATTATAAAAGACGAAGACACACATACAGTGGATACGAGAGGTAGATTCAGCTGAAATAGCAGCTCATGAACAATTTTTCGATTCTTAGCCGTTGTAACGTGTTGGTGTAAGGTGCCTATGGATGGCTACTGACGATAAATGTTGTCAATTTGGAATAAGCTATTTTCCTTCAGATGGGTAGATACGTTGAAACGTCTAATATGAAGAATGTTGGTCTTTTTTCTCAGTTGACTCGATTCAATGGAAACACTCTCGACTAAACAACGTTGAGTGATAGCTTGTTACTAATTTATAATGATTATGTTACGGATACTTACTTGATTTCACCAAAAATAGTACAGATGAATTTCTTGATAACTCGTTCTCACTTCATACATTTCACTTTACAGATGACACTTATAGTGTAACACAACTATAGCTTTGATTCAATGCACTCTCACACGTGTATCCATCAGTCTCCGGCGAGATAGGGTCATGGACGACTGATGATACCTCGCTGCGTGTTGAAACAGGCACGGGATGTCTGATGAAAACACCTAAGAAGAAAAGCGCATCGAAAGTTGCAACACCAGCAACCACAGCGCAAGACACACCACGGCATACCGGAGAACAAGAAGACAAGCGGGATCAAGAAGAGGACTAGATTCACCAATTGAACAGATTTTCAATTGAAATTTTGTTCATGTGGAAACTAAACTTCAACTTGGTTGCGTACCACTTGCGACTTTTGGACACCTTTCAAAAGCATTTGGTCCTCTGATGCTATTTCCTCTGTTAGCCCAAGCAACGGCGTGTACCTCATACAGGGTCGTTTAGAATTTGTTTCGAGTATTTCACACAGGGATCACGCTTTGCTCAGTACCTAATTATTCATATTCTTCTTCAATTCCTTCTTTCAAAATTTATATTCAAGTAGGATGATGGAGAAAGAAAAAACAGAAAAAAAAACGAAAACGCAGAGAATATATCTCGGAGACAAATACAGTGTGATTCAAAAAATTCTCCATACTCCAAAAATTATTCATATCTTATCTGAAGTTCATTACACATCGAAAAATGGACTTTTGACGTCTGATTTTCTTGGGAGAGCTATTTTTCATCGTGTGAACGAGGGAAATTGAGAAAAAAAAAATGCTTCGACCAAGTTATGAGCAAAAGAGTGACCAGATTTGCCTTAAATTTCGATAACTGAACATAACTTGTCACAGAATTTCTTCTTCTCAGTTTCCCTCGTTCACACGATGAATAACTGCTCTTCGAAGAAAATGAGACGCCGAGAGACATAATCTCGGATGAATCGTGTGTCTAAAACCTTGCAAGTGCTTTAAAAAAAAAGTGAATTATTGAACTTTGTTAAGATATGCATGATTTTTGAGGCATATAGAATTTTTTGAATCAAGCTGTACTGGTCCGATTCATTCCAGGAAATACTCGTCACGAATTCTAAATCACCCTGACAATGACGGACGGTTTCTTAAGTCGCTTTGATTCTGAAATCTGTGAGAAGTGGAAACCGAAAGTCGTCCTCTGTGTACGCTTCCAAAAATAGTGTTATAGCCTATATGGGGCATTCCACGCCAACTCGACCAGTGTTAAACCCCGACCATCTCAAAAACATTCTATGTTTTTTTCTAACATTCTACTCACTAAAAAACGGGTTCTGAATTTTTTTTTCAGATTTTTTTATTAAACCGTTAATTTTTTATGAATTTTTTAAGTTTATTGAGAATGCCCCTTTTTAAAAATCTGAAAAAATTCTAAAAAAAACCAGTGGATGACACAAAATAGCCCCCCGTTTAGGAAAACGTGGGCCGAATTTTTCTTCTATTTTTTCTCACTTAATTCGGAATTTTTCAATTTTCAAAGCTGAAATTAACACAGGATCAAATCGTAAGCGTCAAATAAGGGTGATAAATGGTGAAACCGAACGGTTCCGAGTAAATTGAACCTTATTTGACGCTTGAAATTTGATCCTGCGTTAGATAATCTCAGTTTCAAAAATTAGAAAATTCCGAATTAAGTGAAAAAATAATAGAAATAAAATTCGGCTCACGTTTTCCTAAACGGGGGCTGTCTTGTGTCATCCACTGGATTTTAGAGAATTTTTTCAGATTTTTAAAAAGGGGCATTCTCAATCGACTTCAAAAATTCATAACAAATTAACGGTTTGATAAAAAAATTAAAAAAAAAAATTCAGAACGCGTTTTTTACTGAGTGGAATGTTAGAAAAAAAAAATGGAATGATTTTGAGATGGTCGGGGTCTAACACTGGTCGAGTTGGCGTAGAATGCCCCATATTATAATCTTATTTTATAAGCTTATTTTATAATCTCTTGGGATGGCAGATCTGTGATAGTAGCATATTTCTTTTTACGATACGAGCTTGCCTAATGTAAAATGTATCTATTCCATATTTTTTTCGTTTTTTTTTTTAACAATTCTCTCAACACAGACAAGTGCCAAGTTTTTTATGCATCCACAATATTATACCAATGATACTATCTAAGTATAACGCGAGTACATTGCGGTGAATAACATAAGGCTTTGATAGTTGCTGCCATCACTCATTTTCTCATCTCCAATTGAATGAATTAGGTATATGTTTATTCGGAATTTTATTTCAGCTGACTTTAGTATACTTTCCAAATTTCATACTCGAAATTTGTGGTCGAGTGACTCTTGAATTGATGATACTCTCTGTACGAAACACTGAAAACAAAATACTACATAAATAGGAAACTGAATCAAGAGTGAACCATGTAAACAATAACCAAAGCAGGCTGAGAACAGAATGTGTTTGACGAACAAAAGCAATGTACTGATACAATCGTCATGTATCATAATAAACTGCAAACTTGTGATAAATTTAATAAAGTTGACAAAAAACAAAAAAAAAAAGGAAAATGTACTCATTATATTTCAATCGTGAATACCTGTTTTCTTTTTCCTTCATTTTTTTTTTTATCACAATAACTACTTGAGAAGAAAATTGCTGGTATGAAAAAATTTCTGCACATCGGTATATTATGTATCCGATTCCAGTTGGATTTTATTTTTCTTCTGCGGTCAATGACACCATTATTATCAAGTTTGAATGATTTCAATGATCGTCACGAATGAAAATTATTATTTAGGAACTTGACAAATGGTAATTGGAATATATTCAATAAAACAACGAGTCGATAAGCATTCATCGTAGAAAGTATCATATTTTCATTGCGTGAAAGAAAATATTCAATTTTTCACAAGTGATGGATTTTGAAAATTTTATTCAACGTCAAAATGAATAGGGATTGGGCAGTCCGCAACTCATTACATCCCAGCATATTTGAACAAGCATATGAGACACGAGTGGCGCCACTCGTCACAGTATAAATTCTCTTGCTGCGCCATCTAGCAGCGCCCAGGGTACTATTCTCCACATTCTTCTTCACCCGAATACATCGAGGTTTGGAATGTCATCGCAATATATCTATATAGCGTTATCTACAATTGTTTCGAACAGCCGTTTCGCGGTTGTTTCTTGATAAACATCACGCGTATTGATGTCAGTGACTGTAATACATTATCCCCGAGGGCACGATGGAAATTTCTTTTCGTATATTTGAGAGGTAAGCGCTAAGAACAATGATTATTTCATTACAGAACAAAGTTGATAAAAATCTGTAATTTTTTTTTCCGATTTTCGAAAATCCAAGTGCACCGTGCCCTCCGTGCACTTTTTTTGCGTCACTGATATCAATTTCACATCAATCGAATGTGTTTTGGCTGCAAGAAGGCTGTTCGAAAATTCCAATAGGCTATCGCGCTATCTCTCTCGCACTCACGTCAAAATCACGCACTCGAAAACAGGTTGCGTTACACCTTAACAGCGATACATTTGATTAACCGATGGTAATATCCGTCCTTCCTCCCGCAGAAATCTCTGACCCCTTAATGATAGTTTCAACCTACAAGGACACTCTTGACAACAATTTTTCAAAAAAAAAAAAAACAAAAAAAACTTACATCAACCGACAGACTCGCTTCCGACTTATCAAACCAGACAAATTAATTTTCAAGCAATTTCCAGAATCCAACCCTATTTTTCCTTTTATGTTACAAAAATCGTTCGCATAAAATTATATCAGTTTAAATCGAACTTAAAGATTTGCCTTTTTTTTTCCAAAGTAACCGATTGCAAGATAAAACAGATTCTTGCGACGCATTCTTGATCATCCTTCGAAATTTAGTTTAACAACACATTTTTTTGAATATAAGCTTAGTATTACAATATTTACAATTAACAATTATTATACGTTTTTCATGCATTAAAACAAACCCCTCGAAGAAATATATTGTTATTATCCATTAGCCACAAAACCAAGAACATTTGTATCAAAATTATTCGAAAGTTTAGAAACAACCCCCACCACTTCGAAATATTAATTACCCACCATTTCATTTCAATTAAAAAAATAAGTATAATAATAAGACACATTTATATTCACCAACATCCCCAATAGATGACATTTGTATTTGACCAACAATATCCAATAAACTAATTTTCAAAAACAAAGTTCACTAACCCGCTTAAACGCGCACTAACCCTAAGCGCATTTACCCTTAAGATCAATGCACCGAATTGTATCAATTCATATCCATAAGTAAATTTCAATCAATAGTTAACTTCATATGTCACACAAAAATTAAACACATTCACATTGTAAACCAAATTCACAACAACACAAACACCATTCAAAATCGAATCACCATTTTAAAATAATTTCCAAAATTTAAGTAATCATAAGAAAACATTGTAAACTAACCTTAAGCACATTTAAATTTAAGTTACATCATAATTGTAATCGAACTTTATTTTTTAGTTTATACCTTGTTTACTTGAAACACATGCTTAACACCCTATGTTTCATCTAACGGGGGGGGTGTCACGTCTGGTCCCACGGTCCATACGACGCCTACCCTCACACACCCTCACACACACACACACACACACACGCTTAGACTTAGACTTAGTTAACTAGATCTTAGAATACCTGCACCCCGCTATCTTACTCTTTTCGCATAAGCCTGACGGCGCATCACTCGATACTTCGCGTACCGTGGGATAGCTTGGTCAGTCTTATGCACTTCCCTCACCCTTCCCCCTGGCTTCTTCAGTCTTGACTGAATTAGCTGGACTCACTTCTATAATAACTCTCTTGAGGATAACATCCCCCACAGCTAGTAGTAGTTAATATTGTACACTCTGACATGATAATCTATATTATTATGAATGTTGCCAAGTCTCATCCTCGAATAGGTGTGTGAAAACATACGATTTTAGAAAAAGAGGACGAAAATATTATCGACTTCAACAAAAAAAACTGTAATACCGACGAAAAAACTGAAATACCGACGGATGGTTCCCGATAGATGGCGCCCGGGTGGTTGCGCCATCTTCCGATAGGTGGCGCTGATGATTGAAAAATCCCACCTTTTATTTCCCCTTAAACATCGTCTTTCTGTTTGAATCCGTATTATCTTCCACGAATCCGTAATTCGGCCTGACTTAAATCCTGTCCTCTAATACATATACTCAGTATATACGTGGATGTAGGTGGTCCTTCTCCGCTCGAAAAATTACTTATGTAATTTCAGAGGGGTGGTACGTTTGTATAATGTGATTATCTCAAGAGATATATTCGGAATTCGGGCAATGGGCGCAAAAGAAAAAAAACATTTACTTTAACTGTCAACTGTGACAAACATAAATAATTTATTCGGTGAAACTTAATTTTGTTACACACAGTCCTAATTTTAATTTAGCGCTGAAGTAATTTTTCAGGTATAGCTTGTAGCAGGTACTACCTTACAACTATCACTGATTCTTTCAAAATGCAAGAATTATCAAATAAATGACTCGATTTGATCGCCTCTCCTCACACATTGAACGCATCAAGGGATTAAATTCTATCATATCAATAATTCAAGTCGTTGCATTCCTTTCAATGTTGAACTTTTTTGTTCAATTACTTTATCGTTTTTATAGTCTTAACATTATATCAGTATTTGTATATCGAACTGAACGAACCAAATTATATACTGTCTATCAGTTATTTTTCTGTTTTTGTGAGGTCTGCACAAGCGAACGAAGAAAGAATCTCTGTACAATTAAAGACAGATAAATAATTTGGTTCGTTCAGCCGGACATATTCACTAACATGAAATAACTGTTTTTCATTCAGTGAATGATTTTGTTTTTCTCTTGTGAAGCTCAAACATTCAACACTATTCATTCCACACTTAATCAATAAAATATGTATAAAAATGAAAGTCGCTAATACATCATTCATCTGTACAAATAGTAGTTTGAAACCTAACTTCTATTAACTGGCTTCGTTTTTAATTTAATGATTCGTTCTCCAGTCACGCTGTGTTCTAAGTTCTTCTCACGACCACTTAAAATCAGTCAAATTTTTATTCCCAACAGGGTTCGTGGCATTTTTTAAAAATATTTTTCAATTGCTAACAGGCTGCATGGACTTCATGCTTCATGTTTAATATTTCGGAGAATGATCATAACGAAATTTTGTGAACTCGGCAAGACTGTAATAAAAGCTTTACTTATGTATGTACTGACTGACTAGAGATTGCTAGCCGAGTGATCAGCACCGTCTTCTTCTCCTTAGCTTTTCCTACTAGCATGTAGTGGATTAGCGTAGCAATAAAATTGTACTTTTTTCAGCGTGAATTGTAGACTTGTCTCACTCACTGTGACAAAATCAATATTGTTTTACACAGCTTGCGTTCACATTTTAAGACTTGCTGCTAAATTTGAAAGTAATAACGTACGTATGATAAACAATATATTGAATAATTTAAGCACCATAGACGGTGAATAAGTCTTTTCTGCTAACTATTCTAAATGAATAAATTGACCATCAAGTTGGTTTTCATACTGAGCATATAAATATGGCGTGTTTGATAATCTGTTAATATAAAACAAGTATGTCACCGTGTTCAAATACTGATTTCGAAGTTTGTATGATGCTTGCGAGCGATTGGACCGATTTGTTGGTGCAAGAAGTATACATTCAATGAACCGAGATCTTGATGTCCTGAAGTGTACTTGGATCATTGGTAGATCGGGCTAATGTGCCCTCAACGACCATTCTGTTGCTTGTTGATAAAGAGCAATGGCATCTGATGATCAGTAGTTAGGTGAACTTGACCGTTGGTAGCGAGCTTCCATGCTTGTCCGTTCCAAAGTATTGATAACGAAAATGATTCGGGTTACCCTGTTGAATATAGTAATGTGTGAATAAATTATTATTGACATAAGGAGTGCAGGTGTGGTCTACTATTCCATGTTACGCGAATAAAGTTGGGTTGTGGAGTATTGACTTGCATGGCATACCTGTTGATGTGGGACATTGGTACGTTGAATGGCTTTGCGTGGTATCTCTGCCAGTCGTAACAGCTACGACGTTAGTCGTCTTTGCGATATAACAACCAACGATTCGTCGTACAGAAGGTATACATAGCTGTCGAAGCCCAGTGACGTAACGATAACAGGGATACATGGAGACTGCGTTGTCTGACGCAGTAACAGGCCCATAGGGAGCATTCAAATACTACGTCACGCGCTTAGGAGGGGGAGGGGGTAAGCTTCACTGTGACGACTTGTGACGAGGGGGCGGGGGGGATACACTCGGAGCGTCACGTCACACTCTGTTTTACCGACAGCGCTCTTTTTCATCTACAGCGCTTACGGTGCGAGTTTCAAAACATCATGCGCAGCAAACTTTCGCGCACTCAGTTGTTTTGATCGGTCGCATAGTCGTTCTTTTAAGCAGTTTCTGCACGTGAATCGGTTCAGGTGTTTGAAAATGTGAAATAAGCAATTAATTGGCAACAGGACCATTCCAACACAATTGGTACTAATTAGTATACAGGTATGTAGAACGTTTTGGTTTCGAAAATACAGTAAATCCACCTTCAATATACGACTTCCCCGAATAACACAACGTCGGGTCAACCCTTATAAATTGATTCAAGGTTTTTATTATCAATCTCTGTCTCACTCATAGAATTCCGTATGTAATAGTGCTTTGTCTGAATAACGTGGAATAGAATTATTTTTTATTGACGTCATACGATGCATTTTTCAGATAAGATAGTGTCGGGAAGTGGCTCTTGTCAGCAAAAATATGGATAAAAATAAAAGCTATCAAGCTTTGTTTTCCAAGTTCAAAGAGGCCTTTCCCGATAAAAAACCACTCGTCCTACAAAAAGAGGCTACCGAATTTTGGAAAACGATTAAATCTCGAAGTGACTTCGAAGATGAGCTGAATAAAAAAATGCTCACATTATCAAAAATGTCGAGAGCGCAAAAATCAAACCTGATGATGTACTGGAATAAAGTGAGTATTATAGGTACAATGTATCAAATTCTCGTACCTCCAGCTGCACAGAATTGTGTTGAATTATTTTCTTTCGGCTCTTATTGTCATACGTTTTTTTTAATTTGATTGTAAACGTGACGAGAACTTGTTCAAGATTGCATTTCACGATTCCAAGATTTTTCTCACGTCACTTCCATACTTCCAGGTCTCGGAAAAAAAGGATCCCCTATTCCCTGGAACATCCGGCACAGAACCTCAGGTTCAAAGAAAAGTTATTGTTCAAGACGTATCTGCTGAAAATTCTTCACCCAACACATCACAACAGGAATGCTCTACTCAACAAAAACGTGATACTCCAGCCCAGACTGCGTTAAAAAATAAAATCAATATTTTAAGGCAGGAAATTCTGACGTACGACACTAGAAATCGAGTAAATTTTTTGTCTGATGAGGAATTTGCTATTCGAAAAAAAAAGAAGGTAGAACTAGAAGAAGCCGAGAAAAAATTGCAAACGACAGAGAAATCTGCACAAAGGTCAGCGAAGTATAGAGAAAATCGGAAGAGAGAATGGATTGAAATATGCTCAAAAAACCCAGATGTTTCCAAAAAACTAAAATTTCGTCAGAAACCAGGGCGTCCCAGCGTAAATGAAGATCAACCTGAGCTCCTAAAGACCATCATTGACATAGTAACCCATGGTAGTGCTGCTGACGACAAACGACGAACAGAAATAATGAGAAGCATTAAAACACTCGATGAGTTAACAAAAGCCCTGACTGCAGATTTCGGTTTCAATATCAGCAGAAGTGGAGTGTACTTGCGACTGATTCCACGTAGAGTTGATTCGACAGAAGGGAAGAGGCACATAACAACTGTTCCTGTCAAACTGATAAGGGCACAAAACGATACTCATAGCAAGCATGTCGATGCAAAATTTGCTTCTGTTACTATTCATTACTTGGAAGAAATAGCTTCACTTCTCGGACCCGGAGAAGTTTTTTTCATCAGCCAAGATGATAAGGCAAGGGTTCCAATTGGCATTACAGCAGCTAACAAACAAACTCCAATGCTCATGCATATGGAATACCGTGTTACCTTGCCAGATCATGACTGGGTTGTTGCTCCTTCTCACAAGCTTATTCCCTCTGTTTATGCTGGTATAGTAATTGAGAAAGGTAGATTAGGAAATCGCAATGCAGTCACTTACTCCGGCCCTACGTACGTAGCAATCCGTTCAGCAAAGCATTCTTCATCGACAGCATATTCACATGCACTAGATATAAGCGCGGTTTTAAAGTGCTCTGAATTTGAAGATTTAACCACGTCAGTAAAGATATCGGGTGATATTGGGCCAGTAATTAAGCCAATTGGAATTTTCACTGTAGATGGTGGCCCTGATGAAAATCCAAGGTATGCCAAAGTTATATCATCAGCAATCCACCACTTTGCAGAATATGATCTAGATGCATTATACATTGCATGCAACGCCCCAGGTAGGAGTGCTTATAACAGGGTAGAGCGAAGGATGGCACCCTTGAGCAAAGAACTGGCTGGAGTGATACTTCCCTATGACCACTATGGAACTCATTTGGACAATCAAGGTAGGACCATCGACGTGGATAAAGAGAAGGAGAATTTCACTCATGCAGGTGAGAGTCTTGCTGAAATATGGTCGAATGTGGTCATCGATAAATATCCGGTAGTATGCAAGTTCATAAAACCAAGGGAATCAGAATTAGAAGAATCGACAATAACGAAAAAGTCAATGGAGTGGCACAGCAAACATGTGCGCAGCAGTCAATATCTTTTGCAAATAGTTAAGTGCGGAGATGAAGAATGTTGTTCATCAGTTCGAAGTTCTTTGTTCAAAATTTTGCCTCAGCGTTTCCTCCCACCACCAGTACCAATTTTACAAAGTGATGATGGTCTGAGTCTCACAGAAGGAAATGGTCAATTCCCGACTTTGTTCATTGCAAGAACTCTGCAATGTACTATGTATCCTGAAGTATTCAGCAAATGGACTAATATTCCGTATGATGTGGCATGTCCATCTATTAAGAGTGAGCTATTGTCAAGGAAAACTTGCAAAAAATGTGGTATTTATCACGCCTCGCTGGCATATCTGAAACAACACAAAAGTTTCTGTGGCACAAAGTCCATTCTACCGAAAATCCGTCCTTCTCGAATCGTCGCTAAGCGTCAGAAAGAATTGCTAGCAGTGATTAGAAACATCGAAGACCAAGAAGATGCTGAATGGATTGACGAGGAATTCATTGATCTAGATCACGTTGTCGTACCGAATTTCGATAAGAACCACAGACCTGCTCCTATTGTATCTATGGATGTGTATTTGAAATGTCCTTGGGAATGAAATGTTACTCAGAACGCTATTGAATATTTGAAATCACGGAGAAGCTAATATGGTATTTCTCGGACAAATTATATTCTTAATATATCTTTCTTTATATCGTCTGTCCCGTACTAGGTATTTGATATATCTAATTAATAATAACTTTCATGTGTGCTATATTTCTGTCAATTTTAGTCAAACGTGCAACTGAACACCAAAGATGATTTAAAGGTAGCTGTGTTGAAAAATTTCAATGAATAATTATGTGATATTTAATACGTATATATTATCGCCAAATAAACCTCTGCGGTTAATTTATCTTGAAACATTGTGCCTACATTTTTGAACCTATACGTTTTTATTTGTTCTTTGATCGGACAATTATTAATATTGTCTGTCATATTATTATCAAATTTCAAAATATACGAAGGTGAGGGGGGTTGCGAGAACGAAGGCTAATATTCGAGAGAGAACGGTAGGCTAATATTTGCTTTTGAAACAATGGCAATTTCGAGCCTGCGTGCGTGTCTTTGGCCTTCTAATAATTCCAATGGAGGACGATCGACCAGGTTCAGGTATGGTGAGAAGCCGAAAGTGCAGAGGAGTGCTGTATCGATCTTTAGACCAACGGGGATTGTGGTCTTTGCAGGGCCGTCTGTGATCCTGAAATATTGGCTGATCTGACGTAGCTTGCCTGTAAATCATAAGAATACACGAAATTGATACTTTGATGCTGCAGTTGTGATTTTCTGGGTTTGCTGTTCTATTGATCACGGTGACTTGAAAGCAACCATTTCATAGCATACCTCTCGATCTAAGATCTTCCGATGAGTTGTAGTGGCTGTGCTAGTGTAGAACCACTTCACATAGTCGGGTTCTTACGGTGACGATTGATGAAGGAGGCAAATGAAGCGAGCCGGCAATGTTGAGTATAGATCATGTGATCGATGGATCTATCGAGAATTTTAGGTTTCAGCAGTGGAAAGCTAATCTTCTGTCTTGGCATGGTAGCCCTCCTGAGCTTGCGTGCCTGTACCAGTTTCTCATATCGATTCTGGTTCCTGTTTAAAGTAAAAGAATCATCGATCATATAATAACTACGAGAGCTTGCCAGTTACCGGTGTTACGATCGCAACTTTAGCTTATCGTACCTAAATTCATTTTTCATTTTTATTTTATTTTCGTCTAACGGACAAATAACGCAGTGCGGCCGCACTTGAGTGTAAACCTAAGCGTTATTTATTACGGTCCGTTAGAACGTCGTTTCTTTTACATTCTTTCGAATATTGTATTTCTTTTAGTTATTTATCACCTCCTTGACTGGCTAAACGGCACGTATTCCCCGATAACTAGGCTAGGCTAGTGTTACAAACGGTCAGTACTTGGAACCATGGGGTTTTGCTGACGCTGAACACCCATGCTTCGCCTATAGTCCATTCGAAATAACTCTTTGTTAAAATTACCAATTATTACAAGAGTAAACCTCAAAATCCGCTAGAGATAAGACTTCACCTGATTAGTTACCTATTAAGGAATGCTTGATGAGTGAATGCTGTTTATCTCTAAGCCTAAATTTAATCATTATTAAATCATAAGTTACAGTGAACAGACTATAGCCGCTGGAGGTGGAGTAATGAGCCGCAGCACGCGCACGGGGACTCCTAAGTAAGTCCCTACGCCTAACCAATTAGGAGGCGAGAAAAGTGCTGAACTTGCAGTTTGGCAGGCGCGCATTAATACACTAGAGTCCACCTCAGGAGTCGTGCACTTGAAAATTCCTCTTTCGTCTATCAAGCCTCATAGTGAGCAGTCGTAGAGAACCGGGATAAATCTAGAGTCACAAAGTTCGGAATAACCGCCCTTACAACCTTGTGTTAGCATAGGATCACGGCCCGAAGGAACTCTAATCTCGTCATCTAAATTCTTTTTCAATTCATTATTTCAACACTGAAGTTCGGTATCAGTCAGTGTTCAGCTTCCTGCCCTTCCAAACCGGAAGGTAGTTTTAAGTGATTATAATATTCCATTTTAACATTTTCAATTCCATTATCTTTTATCTTTCGCAAAATTAGAATCAGTGCTTTAAACTCTCCGCATAGTTTCAATCGCCTAAATAACGTGCTTGATAAAGACCCTGGACTGAGACATATTACATCAACAGTGTATTAGTGGAACGTGCGTCTGCCAACCTGCACAGCAGCCCGCCGGTACGCAACAGCCATACACCTACACCTACACCTGTGGCTCATTCCTCCACTCGCCAAAAGCTAAGTCTCGACGCTCGTTAAAATCTGTTTCATTTCCATTTTTATGTATTTTGTATGTTATTAATCGTTAGGAAATTAGAATTATTGCAAGATTGAAGCGATATAGAAGGATTGAAAATCAAGAGAATTCCATAAATTAGAGTTTGATTTAATAGAAGAAAGTTATATTACTTTTGTAAAATTATACTGACTGACCGTTAGTAGCATTATATTTATCCGTGTTTCAATTTATTTTATAATTCATGCAACTATTACTCATTGTGTAGTAGTTGCACTTCATTGACTTTATTAATCGTGAAGAATATATTTCAACTTTTACCTAATTAAACATCATTTTATTTTCAAAATTACCTTTCTTTTAGTTTAATTTAGTTTCAGCCCTATTAATAATTTGCTTAAACAATAACGGGCCTGTATAGGACGTTGAACAACCTCGGATCCCATCGGGTGATTCAATTATAACATTCCTGACAGAATCACTCATAAAAAAGATTGTTCGTAAGAACAATTGTTCATCTTGTAGCGAGTAGCATAACACCTGGTTATTTAGATATTTAATTATTTATTTGACTTGTTCGCTCGGACCAGCCGCTCGTAACAAGAGAATTGGTGTCAGAAGTGGGATACTGAATTGTTTAAATATTGTTTAAACAAATTGAAAAAAAAAAAAAAAAAAAAATAATAATTTTTTTTATTTATTTTTCAAAATTTTTCAAGATATTTCATTTTATTAGACACACAATTCTCACCCTTCAATCCTTTGCATTGTTTCAATCTTGCAAGGAATTACCAAATTTTCCGTGTATATATTATATATAATTATAATTAAAAATGCCAAACGATAACAACTCAGGAGCAAGTAATATCGGCTCGAACATGGACACGACCGCTAACATGAGCGAATTCATGACGTCCATGGTAGGATGCTTTTCGTTACAACAGTGTGTAATGGGTATCGGAACCTATGATGGTAGGACCAGTTCATTAAAAGATTTTATTCAAGACGTGCAGAACGGCGCGGCTTATGTGCCAGCAGCCTCAGAATCAATTTTTGTACAAAATATTATAGGTAAATTGAAAGGAGCAGCTCGCGACAGTGTAAACGGGAAAAGTTTTGCGACAGTAGACGAGCTGATTAAACACCTTAAAAAGAGATTTGTTAGAGGCAAAGATTACCCTTATTACAGCCACGAAATAGAAAGCATTCGGATGAAAAGAGACGAGTCCGTTAGTGACTTTTACGATCGATTGAGTCTGTTGATTACTGCTGCAAGGATTTGTCTGGTTGACGAGTTCGGGAATGATAATCTGGAGGCAATGCTGAGACCTTTGATGCGTTGTGCATTAAAAGCGTTTTTGCGTGGGCTACCGGACGACTTGTCTAAATTCGTGATTAGTAGTGATCCAAAGACGATAGAAAAGGCTTACGAATTAGCTTTGCGAATCGAAGAACAGGATAGTAGCGGAACAGCGCGATCGGTCGAAAAAAATAAATCAATTATTCGATCTAGTTCTCCTAGCAACGGTTACTGGGACAGAAATCCGCGTGAATACTCCAATTATTACGTTACCGAAAAATCGGGAGAACAGACTAGCAGAACGACAGCTAGCGCGTCGAATTCATCGGGCGGCATTCTCCGACGGCAAAACGTAAGTGAATCGCGACGGACGCCCGAGTATCCTTACAATCCAACGGACCACCATTATCAATCGCCTTATCCGGGATTTCCACATCCGGGATATTTTCCTCCCTATCCTTACGCATATCCACCTATGCCATTCTATCCCCCTTACGGATACCCGCCATATTACCCACCGCGAAGACCTAACTCACCGGGAACCTCTAGAGACAACGAAACTAGACAGACGCAGAGATCAAATTCACCGGGTTCAGATCGTCGATTGTTCGATTGGACAAAGCCAAGTGACCGAGGAGGCTGGAGACAGCCGCCGCGAGACCCTGGAATGCGATCGCGGTCACCTTCCCCGAATAATTATAAAACAACAGAACATTTAAACTCCGAGTCGACCCGACGACAAGACGCAGCGACGGGTCCAGCGACATCCGAGCGTCACCCGTCGGTAAGGTTCGCGACGACGGACGACGAGTCTTATCGTGCGGAGGAGATAGAGAAGCACCAGTCATAAGAATCAAATCACCGGAATTAAAATTTGGAAGCGGATTCTTCCTTGTAGATACCGGAGCGGACATTAATTTAATAAAAGCAAAATCATTAGATCCAGACGTTCGTGTATTCGTGAGAAATTCCGTTTTAATATCAGGAATAACCACTGACCAATTAGAGACATTGGGTAGCGCGAATGTAACATTACAAGGACAACCACACGTTTTTCAAGTGGTTAGATCGGATTTTCCAATAGTTTGCGACGGAATCTTAGGAAAAGATTATCTGAGGAAAGAACGAGCCGAAATTTCGTTCCACCATAACACCGTAGTTACGAAATCGGAACCAATCAGACCGCTTCGATTCGAAGGTGAAGATTCAGACCCAGAGCTTAAAACCAAGCCACCGAATAAACGTATTTTTAAAATAAAGGCTCGAACCAGACAAGTTATCGCCGTAGATGTCAAAAATACGAATCTGAAAGAAGGGTATTTACCACAAATACCCTGCGGTAATCAATTATACATAGGCGAAGCAGCCGTTAAAGTAAAATCAGGCGCGTGCCATGTATTAGCAATTAATACTTCCGATAAAGATCAAGATATTGAATTAGAACCGCAAGAATTGATACCTTTTGAGTATCACAATTGTCCAGAAGAGCTTGGATACGATTCAGACTCTGGCGAAGAACAACCACCACCAATAACAACAGGTAGGTTTGAAGAAACTTTATCTAAATTACGTTTAGATCACCTAAATGAAGAGGAGAAAAACCATGTGTTGGATTTGATCGAAGAATTTCCACAAATTTTTCATTTACCGGGAGATAAATTAAAATTCACACCAGTAACCAAACATCGTATTCCAACAAAAGACGATATACCGATTAACACGCGACAATATCGTTTTCCTCCTGTTCATAAGGACGAGATCAAAAGACAGATAGACTTGAAAATCGAGAATAATATCATAACGCCGTCAGAATCACCATATAATTCACCGTTGTGGATTGTACCTAAAAAGCCAGATTCCAAAGGGAACCTGAGGTGGCGGATAGTTATGGATTACCGCGAGTTAAATGATAAAACAATCGGAGACGCGTACCCTTTGCCGAACATTACTGATACATTAGACCAATTGGGCGGAGCCATGTATTTTTCAACTTTTGACTTAGCCAGTGGATTCCAACAAATCGAAATGGATCCGCGAGATCGAGAGAAAACCGCTTTTACAACACCACACGGGCATTACGAATACCTTAGAATGCCTGAAGGGCTTAAAAATGCACCCGCCACGTTTCAAAGGTTAATGGATCAGGTATTACGCGGATTACAAGGAACGGAGTGTTTCGTTTACCTGGACGACATTGTTGTCTACGCGAAAGACCTTAAGGAACACGAAAATAAAATCCGACGATTGTTTTCTCGTTTAGCCGACGCGAAATTAACTTTACAACCGGACAAATGTGAATTTTTGAAGACCGAGGTTGCCTACCTGGGTCATGTAATTAGCCGTGAGGGAGTTAAGCCTGATCCCAAGAAGGTCAGAGCTGTGAGAAAATTTCCCCGTCCTAAAACTCCCAAACACGTGCGACAATTCTTGGGACTGGTCGGTTATTACCGTAGGTTCATCAAAAATTTTGCGCGTAAGGCTAGAGCCCTAACGAGATTATTGAAAAAGAACGCTAAATTCGTTTGGGGTAAAGAACAACGTAAGAGCTTTAGACTATTACGAAAAGCCTTATGCACAGGACCGATATTACAGTTTCCAGATTTCGCGAAACCTTTTAAGGTAACAACAGACGCATCAGATTACGCGATCGGAGCCGTATTGAGTCAAGAAGTTGATGGCTGCGATTTGCCAGTTGCTTATTTATCAAGAGCTTTAATCGATGCTGAGCAAAATTATTTCACCACCGAAAAGGAATGTTTAGCTGTTTTGTACGCAGTTTTGCATTTTAGACCGTATTTATACGGAAGAAAATTTGCTCTGGTTAGCGATCATGAACCATTAAAATGGATCAATTCAGTCAATGATCCAGGACAGCGACTTTTACGTTGGAGATTTAAACTCGCGCGAAATTACGAGTACGAGTTCGAACACAAACCGGGAAAACTCAACGTAAATGCAGACGCGCTGTCTAGAAATCCGGTTAGGAGTGATCAATCGTCAAGTTCGAGTTATAGTGATAGCTCAGATGAGAATTTTTCCGACGATGAATCAGAGTCAGATGAAGAACAAGTATATTTGGTAGAATCATTGCCAACTTATTCAAAATTCATCAAATTATTAGAATCAAGAGAAATTAAAAATCCGGACATTGTAGAAGTCCACGAAGATCTTTTTAATTTGAATGACAATTATGCACATGCCATTTCGACAGACTTCGGTCTAGGAGCAGGCATAGCGTTAGAATTTCGAAACAGGTACGGAGTACCTGAAGAACTCAAAAAACAGGCGAAATTGCATGGAATAGCGAAACAAGAATTACCAGATAGGAATATCTATCATTTAATGACCAAACATCAGCGCAGTGGTAAACCAACGTGTGAAGACATGTATCTGACTCTGATTAATTTGAGGAAACAATTGGAGAAAGATAACGTAAAATCGATTAGCATGCCAACGATTGGTTGTGGTCTGGATAGATTACCCTGGAGTAAAGTACGCGCAATGCTGTGCTTAATTTTCAAGAATACCGGAATTAAAGTAACAGTATGTACCAACATCAGACTAAAATCTAATGAAGATACAGAAGTTAAGGTAATGCCGATTACACGACAATCTAGTAAGCGGAAGGAGCAAGAAAAAGAAAAAGCTCAAGCACAGGCTACAGGAACAAAATCACGTAGGCCATTAGCTAGATCAATTTCAGAAGTGCCTAAAACAAAACCAGTAGGTATCCAAAAGAGAAATAGATCCAAAACATTACCAGAGTTAGATGTTAGTGCAATTGCGTTGCGCACGCGTTCCAAAGCAGATCCGTCGAGTTTACAAAATCCAAAATTGACTAAACCACAAAAACCGAGTTCAATCCCTAAACCAGGATTTTCAAGACCAAGTCATAAAGCAATTTCAGACAGTTCCGACAGTGACGATAGACCGACTCAAGGATCGAAATCGAGTTTGATCCCTAAACCTACAGTGTTAGGGGCGAAACCCTCTTTAGATCCGATAACTGAGAGGACGTTCGAAGATTCAGCTGCAGACGAATCTTCTGACCCGCCGGCCTATCGCAAGAATAGAAGTATTTTGCCAAATTTAGGTTTTGACACTTCAACCGTACATTTACCATTAGCTTCAACATCAAAAACACAGACGACTGAGAAACGTGACAATACGCCGACAGAATCAGAAGTAGAAGCAGACGACGAAAATATTGGTATAGAGATTGACGCGCAAAACAATAGCAGTACTAGTGAAGAGTTAGACGACAACGTTTTCACCTTTAGACCCCCTGTAAACCTTGGAGGTTCACATGAGACTGATGAGGACAACCCCATCGACCTAAGGGAACTCAATGAAATTCGAGAGTCTATCGGTCGTTTTAACAAATCACTTCACGACAAAAGCATAGTACACAACGACGATGAGGAATATTCGTTTGCGTTACCGAGAGCCATATCAGTAGACAAGGACTTAGATGAAACATCTAGGAAAATTCTAGCAGAACAAGATCCGTTCAATGATGAGACATTAGATGAAGAATTGAACGATAGAATTAACAAGTTATTGCAGAAAGCAGACAAGGCCGCGAGACAATCTGTGCGAACTGCACCAGCTGTAGACATTCCGAGAAATCCGAATGAAACAATTATTAGACAGCCGATGCACAGAGCAGGGCTCCCAACACCGTTAGTTGCACCCCGTCCGATAGCACTTTCCACCCCCTACCCAGGTATAGGAGGTCAAGAAACACGTGTTAGGCAGGACAATGAGGTAGTAAACCCACCACGGGTAGTAAAAGCACCCAGACGATTGGAGCAGCAGTTAGTTTCGGAGAAGGCTTCACCTTTCATACAAATAACTGAAGAGGTTTTACCAGAAATAACATCAAGTTCACCTTTGAATATCCCAAGTCACAAAAACAAAAGACCAAACCAATTGACAAAAGGTTTACCTTCGAAAACCAGCGTGATATCGACTAGAGAAAATTTGACTTACGTTAGAGACAATTACGTGCATTTCACATCAATAGATTCAGAAATAAGCACGCCAATTTCAAAATTATTAGCTGATTTGGACATCATAAATTTTGACGACCAGCGCGAAGAAAAACCAAAAATAGGGCAAGTTTTCGTGACAAAATACGGAAAACATCAAGTCTTCAGCGTGGTAGTTAAGAAGAAGTATTATGACCAAATTATGTTGGGAAATGTAGTTTTGGGATTGGAAAATTTGAGGATATTATTGGAACATTTGGAAATTAAAAATTTCAGAATTTCAAAATCGGGAGATTTTACCGACGAATTAATAGAAGAAAATTGGTTAGAAATTTTGAAGGAAAGTTTCGAAGATAGTGACATTAAAATCACGATTTGTAACGGTGTAACAGAAGTACCCCCTGAGGAAATCCGATCAGACATCATCGCAGAAATGCATTGTAGTATGATCGGAGGTCACAAAGGGATTACCAAAACCTACCGTAGGATTCGCGAGCGATTCTACTGGCCGAAAATGCGAGATGATATAACATCTTTTATCCGCAAGTGTAGTAGTTGCCAAGAGCAAAAATTAGTTCGTATAAAAACCCGCGAACCTATGCAAATAACAGATACGCCATCAGAACCGTTCGAGAAAGTATCCCTCGATAGTGTAGGCCCACTTCCTGCTACACCTAGCAACAACAAACATATATTAACTATGCAAGACAATTTGACGAAATATTGTTTAGCCGTACCAGTACCAGACATCAAGGCTGTAACAATAGCACACGCCTTAGCTAAATCTTTAATTTTGCAATTCGGAGCCCCGCGAGTCGTATTAACCGACAGAGGAACTAGTTTTGTAAATAAAGTATTTAGAGAATTGGTTCGGTTATTCAAAATCAAGCACATAACGACGTCAAGTTACAGACCACAATCAAACGGCGCCCTAGAACGAAGCCATATAGTGTTGACCGAGTATGTTAAACATTATCTTCAAGAATTTGACGATTGGGATCAAATAGTACCATTTGCTATATTTTCCTATAACACGTCCGTGCACGAGGCTACCAACTTTACCCCTTACGAACTAGTATTCGGAAGATTAGCACGTTGCCCCACCTCGTTCCCCGAAAGAAAGAAGGAAGCTACTTACAACTCTTATCTGAGTGATCTGACTTTAAGAATGCGAGAAATGAACGATCTAGCGAGGAAAAACTTGATAGAAGCTAAAGAAAGGTCAAAGATCACTTACGATCGGAAAGTGAACCCATTTAAGGGTCGGATAGGGGACATGGCACGCGTATTGATAGACGTACGGAAAGGAAAATTTGGTAAGAGATATGCAGGTCCATATAAAATTGTTAAAATTTTAGAAAATAATAATGTAGTTTTAGAAATGGAAAATGGAATGAGATTTGTGAAGCACACAGACAAGCTTGAATTGGCACATTAAAACACCCAAAATTATACAACTCCTGACAAAGACAGAAGACAAAATTAGCTTCGAACAAGTGCTACGCACTATGAGAAATTTCCTATAGTTTGAAGTAAAACAATTACAATCACAACCCACAACAAACACATTCGAGAAACTGACAAAGTCGAAATTTTTGCATAACATGACAGAACAAAAGCGCTAGGCGCTATGAGATTTTTCCTATTTGTTCGCTCACACACACAATTATACGTACAATGGCAAAACAGTACAAATCGGCAACCAATGATTAATAGAACATGAATCGCCGCAGCTTGTCGCCGCATCCGTTCCACCTTGTTCCCGAATAACGGAAACAACGAGATCACGGACAACACCAACCGGGAAGATGAAGTACCTAGCGATTTTGTTGATGATTACGGCAGTCGGAAATACCATTGGGAGCGAGGACTATAAAAATCAGCCGCTAGATAACAGCCCGGGCTTGTATTTCGAAAAGATACATAACATCAAGTTCAAGCGTGCGGAATGGAGGATGGTGTTTCACGTAGACGTAGGAAGATTGGACAGTGGATTTCTTGATAGACTGACTGATTATCAGAAAATCATATTCGATTGCGAGAAAAAGAACATAACCCAGTGCACATACACTTCATTGGTAGACCTAGTTGAAGAAGCAAAAAGTACCCGAGAGGAAATGATCGAGTTTGTGACCGAGATAACGTTGTTTAACATCGAAAATTTGCCCAAGTCAATTGTTAAAAGAGACGTACCATTTGCATTCATTGGGTCTGCAAGTCGTTCATTGTTTGGAACACTAACAGTAGAAGACGCTAAGTATTTCAATAGCGAAATAGACAAGTTATACAAAGACCAACAGAAAGTAACCAAAATCTTGCAGGGATTTGTGCACTTAGTGACCAGTGATTTGCATAAAATACACGATACGGTAGACACTCACACCCAAAACATCGAACAAAACAGGAACGCAATTAACAGTTTAATCAATCAAACCAATGCCTTGGTAAACCGCGCGGACCAAACAGACTACAGATTTGAAATAGTAAATTACATAGTTGGTTTTCAAAATTATTTGAAACATTACATAGAATCCGCAAATAACTTCATGAACGTTATACAAAGTGCACGCGACGGCAAGATCGATGGAAAATTGTTAACATCTGAACAATTAAAGGGGATGATATACGAAATGCACGAGACTGCCGGAGAATATGAAATCCCAATACCTCGCCTAAGCCGAAGGAGTGAAGAAATAGGCAAAATCACAACGACGGAAGTAGTTTATTACGAGGGCAAAATTCTGATAGTTATGCGACTACCATTAGCAGACAAAATTCAGTACCATCTGTACCAAATTCATACGTGGCCAACACCACAGGAAATAGGGAACGTTACAATCTCAGCTCAAATTCAACCGCAGGCTAAATACATAGGCTTGAGCAACAACCATCAGGTTTACTTCTTTGCTGACGACAAATACGTAATTGACTTTATCAGTACTAAACACGGACATCTGTGTACCAGGCAATTGCCCATGTACGAAGTGGCAACATCCAGCGCATGCGAGATTTCATTATTACTAAATCCGCAAGTAGGAGCATTGCGCCAATGCGACATTAGAGTGAATAGTCGTCATCAACCTTTTTGGTCTAGGTTAAATTCAATAGGAGCTTGGTTATATTCAGTAGACAAGCCAGTGACGGTACAAATTCTGTGTAAACAGAGTAAAGTACAATTAATTACCGTAAAAGGAACAGGAATATTGTATTTGAACGAAAACTGCATGGGAAAAACAAATCATGTAACGCTACCAGGAGTAGAAGTTTTCATTCAGAGAGAACAATATTTATATCAACCCAATTTGTTTTTAAATTTGACACAAATCGCGCCGAAATTGAACCATAGAAATTTGTTAAAAATTGTAACTGCAGGACCAGTCCACGAATCGGCAGAATTTCGGCTAGGAAAATCTTTGTACGAAGTAGAACAACAATTACAGGAGATAGGAGAACATCATCGCGAGGAACAACAGCAAACGTATTTGATGTCAGGAGGTTACCTCAGTCAAACGGCAATAGTAGTAGTAATAATTTTGTTTTGTTGCCGTAATAAGATCAAAGCGACACTATGTAAGAGCAAAAAGGAAAATTCTCAAGTCAAAACTAACAACGCGACTAATAACGACATGCAGTTAGAAAGGATACAAACAGACGAACAAACGCCGTCGGCATCAACGCGGACGACGCGTCCCGCACCCGCCGTGCCATTACAGCAGGCACAGTGCGTCTAAACGCGAACGACGATCCGTTAACGTTACGAACAACCAACGAGACAGAACCAATTGACCAACCCCAAAATTTATTGAATATTATTATTTTTAATTTTGTTTTATTTTATTTGGAAAATGAAATTGTAGAAGACAAATTATGGAAGCGTCGAATCGAGTATACGTAACCGGGGTACCGATTTACGTTAAGAGAAAGTTCTTTGTGGACCTTCTCTCTGACAGCGGACTCCGAGATGTCATCGTGATCCATAGTAGGAGGAGGAGTCAGCCGAACACCGCTTTCCTCACCTTCGAAACACCTGAACAGGCCACCGAAGTATTGAAGAGGAGGAGCCTGATGATCGGGAAGAGGACCATGAAGCTCCTGCCCGCGCACAAGTGGCACGAGCAGAAGGTCATGCGTCGTCAACCAACATCGCCGCTACCGGGACCATCAAGCAGACCAACGGAAGTTGAACAGCAGCTCGAACGAAAGCGCTCACACGCTTTGAAACACCCAGCATCGTTAGCAATCGAATGCTTGATTCTGCTGGCCAGCACTTTGCCGTTCTATTATCGAGCAAAAATGGAACAGGTCAGTAGGGCATGGCAGGAAGGTTCCTTACTGTCACACCAGGGAACGACTACGATGACAACTGCGGACTGGCGCTGGAGACGAGAGGAAGACAATTGGCTAGAAAACACCGACCTGAAAGTAACGCTTGACTGTTTCAATTGGGGAATAAAGAGGTTCGGAAGGTACTTGAAGAACCTGACGTTCCACAAAGGTTCGTCACTCCCCTCGACTGCGGTAACCCTGGCTGCTAAGGCTTGCAAAGGCCTAGAACGGCTGGATTTAACGCATATACGGATCAGGGAGGCAGCACTCAGAGAACTTGGAATGACCCAGAGAAACCTCAGAAGTTTGACAATCGGACGCTGCGATGGACCAATCGACCCTGACTTGACCACCTTATTGCAGAACAACCCAAATTTGACAGAACTCAACAACATCGAGAACAACTCATCAGGGAAGAGTTTGATAGTAGGCGGCCAGATTGAAAGATTGAGTTATGTGAAATGCAACCATCTGAATTCGGGAGCGGTAGTCACGGCAATAAGGTATATTACCAACCTTATCAGCCTTACGCTGACCGAATGCCCGACCATCTTTCACTGCGACCTAAGAACTGCGATGATCCAGAATGAACATTTACGGATTAGTTTGAAACGTTTAGTGATTAGGTCGGGAGGATGGGAGAACGCGATTGAAGAAGAAGATCACGACCCGGCACCTGTACAGCAAGGAGAATGGGTATTGTTGAATGAAGATCTGATAGTGCCAGAAGAAAACTTCGGACAAGCGATTGAGATGGTAGAACACCTGGAAATAATACGATGTGCATGGGTTCAAGAACACGTGTTAAATAACATCAGCACATACACCAAACACCTCAAGTATTTGGACATTTCATTGAACACCAATTTGCGAGGTCAATTCGCTTTGGAATGTCTAGGAGTCTTGACGGATTTAGAACACCTGAAGATGAACGGGATGCACCCATCAGTGGGAGGATTATTCCTAAGATCGCTAATCAACATCCGGCACGTGGAATGCAGAGACAACGCGGGAATAAGAGACGAGGACATTTGTGGCCTATTGAATTCGGCCAGCGAACTCACATATTTGGATTTGGAAGGAGCTTTTGAAATCACCCGGGAAGTCGTCGTGAAAGCAAGTGGATTGTTGAGAACTAGAATAAGACGCATGAAATTAACGATACGATTAGGAGGAACCAAAGCGAGGCATGCGAAAAAGGATAGAAGAAATTTTTATTTGGAGATAAATTATAATAGGGTAAGTGAACCCTTCGTACAGTACATAGACACGTAATTGCCCGGTGCCATGTCACCATGAGGAAAAATCCCTACGGCAAATACGCGTAACAACCAGAATGTATTTTAACATTACCTAGAGAAATGATCCAAATAAAATTTTCAGAGGGCTAAAGCAATTGATTAATTTCACAAACCGCAAGAGTTTTTTTTTACCAAGTGTCGTGTTACAGATGTTTAAACATCATGAGGTTCCCCTAGTAACACGAATCTTTTGGAAATAGTTAAGTTTGAGAAAATAAGCAAATTGTGAAATTTTTCAAAAATTGTTGATAAATTTTAGGAAAATAACATTAATTTCAAAATTGTAAGTTTGGCAGTGTAAAGCTTCACCGCGGCACACTATGAGATTAATCCTAGCCAAACCCCCCCCCCTTTTTTTTTCCCTCCCCCACCATTGGTGTGGACATTTTTAATTTTAATATTAGAGATTTTTCAACTGCCTTGGTTTCGCAAGATTTGATTTAATTTTTGTGGATTTTGATAGGGTAATGAGTTTTTTCCCAAGTGACTGACGTATTCACTTATTGGTACTTTACGGATAAAGATCTTGAATGTGTTCACAGTTCAGTGAGGATTTCAGATTTTGTGAACGCCCCACACACGAGCGACTTTCCCCAGATGCTCCCATGTCAATGCGCATTTTGGAGATATCGCATTCACCGATATAGTGAGATTGAAATGCACTTATACCATTCGGAAAGAACCCTTACAGACCCCTGCACAACTTCCGACGATAAATTAGTAATTTTTGTTATTGAAACACCCCACGCACTCGTTCCACCCCTCCTCAGATGCACCCAAAACATACTTGGAGTGTACACCACGAAGTCATAAACCTCAATGCTCGAGTAATCGGGATCCTCCGAAACATCGGGCATCACACCACCCATACCAACTCAAAACCCCACTTGACGAATAACGCAGTGCACTGCACTTGAGTTAAACCTATGCGTTATTCGCCACAAAACACCAACAAATTACCGATTTTGGAATATATGAAAGCCCACATACCGTCGTAACATATAACATCGGCGGTTACCAAACCGAACACACCTCCTAAGCAGGCTGACAACTAACGCAGTGCATATTGCACTTGAGTCATACCTAGCGTTATCGTCATGACTTGTTTGAGGTGATGAACCTTTGATAGTATAAGGGTTGGATGATTATACCCATTATATTATTTTATTTTGTTATGCACATATTAATTATCATTTATCTTAATGAAGTTAAATATTTAGTGATTTATATATTTTGATAAAATTCACAAATACAGATTGTTTCGCCAAGTGTCGTGTTACAGATGTGTTATCATCATGAGGTCCCCCTAGTAACACGAATCTTTTGGGCAATATTAAATAGATTTATTGTGAATTTTATTAATATTAATTAATGAAATATATTATTGTTATTACAATTATTCATTTGCTACAATTATCAACGGGGACGTTGATGCCTTTTTAAGGAGGGAGGGATGTTACGATCGCAACTTTAGCTTATCGTACCTAAATTCATTTTTCAATTCATTATTTCAACACTGAAGTTCGGTATCAGTCAGTGTTCAGCTTCCTGCCCTTCCAAACCGGAATGTAGTTTTAAGTGATTATAATATTCCATTTTAACATTTTCAATTCCATTATCTTTATCTTTCGCAAAATTAGAATCAGTGCTTTAAACTCTCCGCATAGTTTCAATCGCCTAAACAACGTGCTTGATAAAGACCCTGGACTGAGACATATTACATCAACAGTGTATTAGTGGAACGTGCGTCTGCCAACCTGCACAGCAGCCCGCCGGTACGCAACAGCAGCCATACACCTACACCTACACCTGTGGCTCATTCCTCCACTCGCCAAAAGCTAAGTCTCGACGCTCGTTAAAATCTGTTTCATTTCCATTTTTATGTATTTTGTACATTATTAATCGTTAGGAAATTAGAATTATTGCAAGATTGAAGCGATATAGAAGGATTGAAAATCAAGAGAATTCCATAAATTAGAGTTTGATTTAATAGAAGAAAGTTATATTACTTTTGTAAAATTATACTGACTGACCGTTAGTAGCATTATATTTATCCGTGTTTCAATTTATTTTATAATTCATGCAACTATTACTCATTGTGTAGTAGTTGCACTTCATTGACTTTATTAATCGTGAAGAATATATTTCAACTTTTACCTAATTAAACATCATTTTATTTTCAAAATTACCTTTCTTTTAGTTTAATTTAGTTTCAGCCCTATTAATAATTTGCTTAAACAATAACGGGCCTGTATAGGACGTTGAACAACCTCGGATCCCATCGGGTGATTCAATTATAACATTCCTGACAGAATCACTCATAAAAAAAGATTGTTCGTAAGAACAATTGTTCATCTTGTAGCGAGTAGCATAACACCTGGTTATTTAGATATTTAATTATTTATTTGACTTGTTCGCTCGGACCAGCCGCTCGTAACACCGGTTCTCAATTCTACGTTATAATAATGGCGTGATTCAGAAGGTGTCTATTTGTGTAGCATACCGTGCAACGTGTGTTAGTAGGATCCTGGTTTATTAGTGAGCGAAGAAAGTTTCCATTACCACGGCAGATCTGTGTTGAACTTAGGTTAGAACTTAGCTAGCTCAGTTTTGTTTGTCATAATACCCATAATTTTGAACGTGGCTCTATTAAATGTATGTGCTTCAAGTATTTCTTAAATCTCTACTGCTTTATACTTGAAAATATGCAGAAATTTCAGAATAGTTTGGCGTATGATTATTTATCGATTATTGCCTTGATAAACGTCACTCGTTTGTTATTGTTAGGTTAGGTTCACTTCTATTACCTCGACTCGACTGTCGATCGATATCGACTCACAAGTCAACATGTTTGACGTCATATTATTCAAAAGCTGGCGGCAAACAACCGCAATTCCAATTAACGAACCTGACGACGTTACATGTTATTCAAACGAACTATTAGCCTCTTAGAATCATAAAACGTCGGCGGCAACGAATGAGGATTGAAAAATACCACAAAACCAAACTGGCATAGCTAGTTTCAGATTGCCGTATTCATACTCATCCTCTAAAATTTTACGGAATTCATAGAATAATGAAATTAGTCGCGAGTAGTCATAGTTCTTGAAAAATAAGTTTTTACAATCGACAGACATACTGATATATGAGACAATGAATAGCGTCAATTATACTGGCCATAGCTTCTGGTAATTAGGTATGATATATTAGGTATAAATAGATTATAAGACTAGATGGTATGATATGTGTGTTGCATGAGCCGTGATGGTGATAAGAGATGAAATATGAATAATCACATGTATTAGACATTAGAATTGCAGTTGTATATGCGACTGCAACTTATTTATGACTACAACATTCTTATAGTAATTTCGAAAGAATGTGATGTATAATTATTGTATAATTACTATCTACTCCCCTTTTACTTCCTGACTAATAGCTTGTCATTGTTAGATTAAGTTTACTTTGATTGTTTTGACTCTAGATCGATTCTGACTCGTGAATCAGTATGTCTGACATCACATTATTTGAACGACGGCAGCACCCGACCAAAATACTAATTAATATCTAACCTGACTTATAGAATTGTACAATATTCACAAAATGACGACCGGTATAAAATATCATTTCTAGATCATGAGTCTTTCAAGAAACATGTTTTACAACTGGAAGACATGACGCTATAACAAGATAGTAACATTCGACAGTGAAAATCTGCCATTCTGAGCTTCAACAATTGTAGTGTATAACATGAATAAAAGTTGGAGTCGTATATGGGCTACAGCTTCCATGTGACTAGAATGATTATAGTATACAGTTGGAGTTATACATTGACTGCAAGTGATGAGTGATTGGAACACCTTAAAATAGTAAACCTAATATTCCATATGACGATACAGTTATTGATAACGCTGAAACGCTGATTACGAGTGCTATTTTATCAAGACTACGAGTAATATACGAGTAATATACGAGTAATATATGTATCCATTGTTCAGTAGACTTCCAATCTCGACACATGTTATAAAGTTCAATTAGCATAAATTATTATCATGTTGAATGATGCCAAACGATTGCACTTGCAGCTTCAGAGAATAAAACGGAACTCACGCTGGAACATCGAGATTGAAAACCTACCGTAACGAACTCAATGAAATTTGTTACATTACAACAGACAGATACGTTGATGATTTCCGTATAGAGTATACATATACGCGATTCTTACACACTTCCATCCAGTGTTGAATGGATTCCAGACTACTCCTTAAACACTAGAATATTTCGATAAGATGCTATTGCTGTACTATGTTCAGTGTAGATAGCTTGACGAATCGAAGTAGATAATACATTTAATGATAATAGATAGATAATTTTCAATTATTAATATTGTGTAATGATAGCATAGTTATATCCGAGTCGTGATGGAAGAAACTACGGTCGATTCTTCATGCCATTAAGATGTGTGTCTTAGTCTTGGAAGTACAAAATATTTCTTCATTGATATTCGCCTGTGCGAGCTACGAATCCGAGCCTATTACACTATTTCAGATCTATTGTTATTTGAGATCGAACGAATAGTTTCGTTGTAAATCATAGATTTTCCAATATGCTATGGGACATTTCAACACTGGATGGTAGCGTCAATAGTATACTGTAATACAAGTGTGCGGCAAAGCGGCCGATTTCCGCATGCGTGAGAAACGTCATTTTTGGTGATTCCTGCGCCGAAAAGTTTGATTTTCGAAATCTGTGTAGCGTGCGTAACGTGCCTCACTTCCGACCAGTGCAGCACTGATTGCAAGTTGTTGAAGGAGTTTATCTCACTCTCCTTCATTCTATATTCAAATATACGCGCGCACAATGGCTGACTCTCTCTCCATGCCAGTTGGCAAACCTGATAGCTGTAAGTAAGTTAGTTGTAAGCAAGCCTCGGCTTGGTAAAGGTGTGTTAACCAAAGATAAAGCAAATAAAGCATATAAACTGTATTGAAGCTGTTATTAAATAATTCAATACTCCACACCTATCCCACATTATTATCAGGTACGGTCAACAGGTTATGGGCCCAGTCACCCTACCTGAAAGAGGTAGCGCTTGATAATTGTGTGGAAAACGGGTCGAGGCGGCCATTAGAGCGTGAAAACGTGCTAAACCGGGAGAGTTTTGTTCGGGTTTGCGGTGCTCGAAAGAGACTATCAAAATGTCGGAAGAGTTTTCGGTGCGGCAAATAAGGCGGTTTGATGGAACAAACTTCCAAGGGTGGAAGTTCCAGTTGACTGCAGTGCTTATGGCAAACGAAATATACGACGTGGTAGTCGGGTCGAGAGAGATGCCGGCGAACAGAGACGGAGCAAACGCGGCTTTGGCGAAAGTGTGGGTTCGGGACAACGCGAAAGCAACAGCGATTATCGCGTCATCCATGGAAAACCCTCAGCTTGAGTGTGTTATCACGTGTTCTACAGCGAAGGAGATGTGGGATAAGCTGAGCCTAATTCATGAACAGAAGTCAGCTTCTAACAAGCTGATTCTCACGCAACGGTTCCATGGCTACACGATGAACCCAACGGACTCAGTAGTCCAGCACATCGCGAAGGTCCAAAACATGGCGCAACAACTCAAAGACCTAGGGGAACCGGTGTCTGATCTAACGATCATGGCGAAGGTTCTCGCCAGTCTTACCTCGAAGTACAGTAGGGGAGACCGGGGCTAGTTGAGACGGAGGCAAGTTGATACAAATTGTATTGTGTGCAAGTGCGACTGTACACAATGGCGTCCATCGAGTTGAGGGACTGTTTCCCAACGCACTTCAGTCTACACGTGTGTTTGACCACGTGTGAACAATGGCGTTGAAGTTATTTCAGTAAAATGGTTTTCGGTAGAGCAAAGTAAATTTTATTGATGTGCTTCAAAGTCAGTTAGCAGCTGGAAACAAAATTTTAAGCGATTCTTCTGATCCTGACTCTATTTGGTAATAAAAAGGTGAGGAAATTCCGTTGTCGTCGGAGGTATATCTCTACTCTTGTTCTCTGGACTCCTGAGAGACGCCAACAGCGTCGCCGGGGGCAAGTTGATACAGTACACACGTTGTATCAACTTGCTCGGACTATGTTCAAGCTCCTTTTTTTTCGTTTCACAGAAAAATGGTCCGAAAATATATTAAGAAAACAAAACGGGGCGAGATACCTTTGGAACTTACCTATTTACTCGTCATTATCATCTGTAGTTCTGTCTTATTTGAATTTTGATACGTACTTTCAATTTCTCATTGCATATTTTGAGCAATAGTATTTAATTAGATATACCACGAATCGCCATTCGTATACTAATTCGTCTTGTCATGATTATTAGTCTAACTTCGAACGAAGTCATTTGTAACTCTTTCATCTGTCGTTACTTCATGTATAAGCTTCGTATTGTGCTTACTATCTAAATTCTTACCTACTAAAATATTTTTTGATAATCTCGTGCTCGAAAATGCAAAATATGAGGTCGATTTAATAAATAAATATTTTCATAATTTTCTCGGATTTTTTAACAGTTTTCCATATCAGTATCAACTTGCCCCGGGGTGGGGCAGGTTGATACGTTTTGCACGCGTCTACTCAACAGACTGTCACAGGCTCACAATTTCAATCATAAAATTTTCCTTTGGTACACTAATAGAGGAAGGACTAGGGTATATTGCCATATTTTTTTCAAATTTTTATCACAAGAATTGTAGGAGTTAAAAATTGGAAACCAAATGTTGTATCAACTAGCCCCGGTCTCCCCTACGCTCGTTACCGCGTGGGACAGTGTAGATCCTGACAGACAGACTCTGGCAAACCTGTCGGAGAGACTTATTCGTGAAGAAGGTCGTCTGACTGAGGAAAGTGAAACTACAAGTGCATTAGCGGCAATGAGGCTGGGTACATCGAAGGCAGAGGCTGAAAAAGGGAAGGGCGACAAAAAGAAACGCCGTTCCAAGAAAAACATAGTGTGCTACAAATGCCAAGAAAAGGGGCATTACTCAAGCCAGTGTCCAACAAAGAAGAAGGACAGTGAGAGTCAGAGTAGTGGGTGTGCATTCGTCGCAACAGTGTCCGCGAAGGACAAAGAGCCTCAAGTGAACGGTCGGTACAACGAACCGACGGCTGAGCAGGTGCGGTCGATCATGAACACCAAGATACGTGACTCCTGGCTTACCGACAGTGGCGCGTCAGCTCATATTACCTTCAGAAGAGACTGGTTCGTGGAACTTCGCAAAACGAGTGGCGGGTCAGTCGCGCTGGGTGATGACGGGACATGTGCGGTCGAGGGTGTCGGTAAAATAGCAATTCAGAAACTCGTGAACGGTAACTGGGAAAACGGGGTTATCGAAGACGTGTTGTACGTGCCGAGTGTCAAAAAGAACTTGTTTTCTATCGGTGTGTGCACGGTAAAAGGGTACAATGTAACATTCGAGGGACCCTGTGTAAAAATCGAAAAGGGAGGACAAGTAGTGGCTACCGGTGCGCGACAAGCTAACCAGATTTTTCGAATGTACTTCCGGGTACCGCGCGTAAGTGAAGAAGCTAACCTGTCTGTAACAGACATACAGGTCTGGCATGAGCGACTAGGACACATAAATCATCGCTCGCTGAGTGAGTTAGTGAAAAAGGGACTGATCGACGGAGTGAACTTGAAGAACACAAACAAGGTTTTCTGTGATGCGTGCCAGCTGGGAAAGCTGCACAAGCTACCTTTCGACAAGCCGGTCGTTAAGGTACCTAGAAAACCCGGAGAGTTTGTGCACAGTGATGTGTGCGGGCCAGTGCGAACCCGATCTCTCGGAGGTGCGGAGTATTTCGTCACATTCAAAGATGACGCTACCGGATTCCGGTGTGTTTACTCCCTCAGGCACAAGGCAGATGTTTTCGAACGTTTTCGAGAATATGAACGCATGCTAGAGAACAAGTTCGGTCGATCCATAAAGACTCTACGAGCTGACAACGGTGGCGAGTACGACAACAAGATAATGGACAAGTATCTAGCGTCCCGTGGTGTAATAATGGAGAACACAGCTCCGTACACGCCTGAGCAGAACGGGAGATCGGAGCGGGATAACAGGACCATCATAGAGTGTGCCAGGACAATGCTCCAGGCGAAGAATCTACCACGGAACCTGTGGGCGGAAGCTGTGAGTACAGCAGTCTACACGCTCAACCGAGCAGGAAGCTCAGGAACAGACGGAAGCAAAACTCCATACGAGCTTTGGTTTGGAAAGAAACCAAACGTAAGCCACATGAGAATCTTTGGTTCAACAGCCTACGCTCATATCCCGAAACAGTTTCTCAAGAAACTCGACGCGAGGTCGAAAAAGGTGATTCTAGTCGGGTACGAGGCAGAGTCAACGAACTACCGGGTGTACGACCCAGAAAAGAGGTCAGTATCCGTCTCGAGGAACGTAGTATTCGATGAAAAACTCGGAATAGTGGAACCAAAGAAGGAGGTAACGCCAGACGCAGTCCTGCCGCTACCTACCTACCAACAGAACGACGAAGAAGCAGGAGTAGACCACGTCGAAGAGGCCGATGAAGAAGTTGGCTATGAAGATGCAGAAGAAGGTGAAGTCGACGAGGAAGTTCAGAGAGGACCAGTCGGCAACGGAGGTATCGCACAGAACGGTGGCCAAGGTGGTCAAGCACAGCAGCCTCAGTATGGGCAACGCCAGCTGCGTGACCGTGCGAACATCCATCCACCCCGAAGGTACGAATTGAACTTGGTCGAATACTATACTCCTACAACATTCCAGGAAGCCATGTCCGGACCAGACGCTCAACAGTGGGCGGAAGCTGTCGAAGAGGAACTGGAAGCGCATCGCAGAAACAACACGTGGACTATCGTTCCCAGAGCCCCGGGAATGAACACTATAGACTCGAAATGGGTGTTCAAAGTTGTCCGAGACCCCGACGGAACGAGGTGCCGCTTCAAAGCACGCATGTGCGCACGTGGATTTCTGCAGAAAAGAGGGATAGACTACACTGAGACGTTCTCACCTGTTGTAAGATACGACTCTCTGCGAGTATTGCTCGCCACTATCACTCAAGATGATCTCGAAGTCGTGCAGTTCGACGTCCGTACAGCCTTCCTGTACGGAGAGCTTCAAGAAGAAATCCACATGGAGCTTCCGGAAGGGATTCGTGAAGAAGAAAGTGCAAGTGCCAGTGTGGTGTGCAAGCTTAATAAATCCCTGTACGGGTTAAAGCAAGCACCGAGGTGCTGGAATGCAAAATTCACTCTGTTCCTTGAAAGTGTTAGTTTTAAGGCGTCAAGCGCCGATAACTGTATTTTTTATGGAAACATAGAAGGCTCAGAGGTGTACCTTGCGTTATTTGTAGACGACGGCATAATTGCTGCCAAGTCAAAGTCAGTACTAGAGTCAGTAGTTAAGCATTTGAGAAAATCATTTGATATTACACTCGGGGACTGTACTAGCTTTGTAGGGCTACAGATTTGTCGAGATAGAATCAACAAAAGAATGTTTGTTCACCAAGAAGCCTATGCCAGGCAAATAGTGGAAAAATTTGGGATGAAACAGTCAAAAGGCCTTTCGGTACCTGCAGATCCCCAAACAATACTGTATCCTGTAGAGTCTGAAGAACAGACAGTAAGTGACGTACCGTATCGCGAAGCTGTCGGGTCACTGATGTTTTTAGCGATTGTTTCCAGACCCGACATCGCATACGCAGTCAATTCCGTAAGCAAATTCTTGAACAACCACAACAAGGCTCATTGGAACGCAGTCAAGCGTATTTTTGCCTACCTAGTCAATACATTGAGTGTGGGAATAGAATACCAAAGAAACGAAAGAGAATCTGAGCCAATAGGGTTCTCAGATGCCGACTTTGCAGGCGATATAGAGACACGAAGGTCGACGACTGGCTATGTCTTCGTCTTAGCCAATGGACCAATAACGTGGTCCTCACAACGTCAAAAACTGGTGTCCACCAGTACCACAGAGTCTGAATATATAGCAGCGTCAAGCGCAGCCAAAGAAGCCATATGGCTTAGATATTTGTTAAGAGATATAGGTCATAAATGTCAAAAGGAAACTGTGTTGTACGTTGACAACGACAGTGCTATCCGACTTGCAAAGAACCCAGAGTTCCACAAGCGAACTAAACATATAGATGTGAAATATCACTTTGTTCGTCAGAGAGTCACAGAGATTCGTGACATAATAGTCAAATACGTGCCCACTGATAGGCAGTTAGCCGACATTTTCACAAAGGCTCTGCCAAGAGACAAGTTTAATAAGATGCGCTCAAATCTCAGTCTGAAAGAAATATCTGCAGAGTGAGCAAACGGCGGAAGTGTTGAAGGAGTTTATCTCACTCTCCTTCATTCTATATTCAAATATACGCGCGCACAATGGCTGACTCTCTCTCCATGCCAGTTGGCAAACCTGATAGCTGTAAGTAAGTTAGTTGTAAGCAAGCCTCGGCTTGGTAAAGGTGTGTTAACCAAAGATAAAGCAAATAAAGCATATAAACTGTATTGAAGCTGTTATTAAATAATTCAATACTCCACACCTATCCCACATTATTATCAGGTACGGTCAACACAAGTCAGGCACGTTACGCACGCTACACAGGCCTCGAAAGTGATACTTTCCAAGCAGGGGTTGCAAAAAATGGTTCTGATCGTAATTACCCTGTAATAAAATAATAGATTAGTCTGCGTACTAGTAGATTAATTGCGCTATATCCTCCCATATGCATTCAGGTTGATATGTGAATCTGCATTGTTTATGCACATGGCTACGTGGGACTCAGAATGAGTTACGTGATGTATAGTGACAATGGTAATTTCTTCATCGATGGTTAGGTTCAGCAGCTGAATATGACGTCGATGATCGTTGTAACCGATCTAGGAATAACTCTGCAGTGTCCTAGCCAATACTTGATGCGAATTTCCTTTAATTGCATCAGGTTCAATAACCATTCGACTAAATAAAATTGTGTATCACGATTTCATCATACCTGTATGCATATGTAGGTACAGACGGCAGTGTTTGATACATGTGGTCGAGTTGATCGGTTATCTGGTAATTGTGATTGCTAATCATCAGACTGTGGCAACATGGTTTTTTATCAGTCTATTCTATTTGCATAACCAGATATTGTTGTCCATTGTTTTACTAACAATGCAAACGAACTGTGAGAGATCATAGTATATCGCCGTGACGAATAGTTGAATTACAGAATAAGTCTGTTATTGCCAATATATGTGCCATTTTTAGTTTACTTGAACTTGTTGCCAAATTGTTTGAATATACTTTATTTGCCTTTGTTTTTGACCATTGTTATTATTCGTACGTAATCATTTTGTGAATGATTGGCAATGTTTGTTATGGTCAATTCCAGTTTTCTTTCTGATGGCCCATTGGTTTGAATATATTTTATTTGCCTTTGTTTTTGACCATTGTCATTATAAATAATACTTTCTTGGGTTTCTCAGGTCAATGAAAACAACATCGTTAACGTTTCTAACTCTTCAGAACTGTAAATTGTTATTTATTCATAATATAACATTTCATATCGCATAATTAACATTGTGAGAAAAAATTATATGTAGTTACAATCATGTATTCATTTATATAATATACTTGTCGAAAACTATTAGGTTAGCTCATCGGGCTGTCCCTATAACGGAATGATTGATATTATTTGAGGTTATGAAACCGATTTTTGGTAAAACCATTCAGGAATTACTTTCTTGACTTACAATTTTTAACTTTAAGGTTTATGCGTCCTCATCTGGTTCCTGGGGAGACATCCTGGTAGCAGATTGCTACCAAGGAGCCAGATGAGGAAGGATTTGATTTGAAACAAAAAGAAACGTGTGTTCGCTTATTTCCGGGATTGCCGGAAGAGAAGGAGCAGAACGGAAGGTTGTAGGTAATTACTAGACCAATAGGTGAGCGATTAGCTAAATGGATGCAAGATGGATGCTGACGAGTTTACTAAAATTTAAAGGGCGCTAAATTTGAATGCTACAACCAATCATTCTATATTAGATTTAGAATTGGAGATCTAATTACAATTATTTTTAGATTTCCAATTCTAAACATCGAGATAACAATGAAAACTTAGAATGAAATGTTATATTATGAATAAATAACAATTTACAGTTCTGAAGAGGGCCCTCTTCGGGGTCGAAACGTTAACGATGTTGTTTTCATTCACCTGAGAAACCCAAGAAAGTATTATTTATTGAAAGGAGATAAGGTCAAAAAAGAAGATTTACTAATTGTCATTATATGTACGTAATCATTTTGTGAATTATTGGCAATTTTTGTTATGGTCAATTTCAGTTTTCTTACTGGTGGCACATTGGTTTGAATATATTTTATTTGCCTTTGTTTTTGACCATTGTTATTATTCGTACGTAATTATTTTGTGAATTATTGGCAATTTCTGTTATGGTCAATTTCAGTTTTCTTTCTAATGACACATGAGTTTGAATATATTTTATTTGCCTTTGTTTTTGACCATTGTTATTATTCGTACGTAATTATTTTTTGAATTATTGGCAATTTCTGTTATGGTCAATTTCAGTTTTCTTTCTAATGACACATGAGTTTGAATATATTTCATTTGCCTTTGTTTTTGACCATTGTTATTATATGTACGTAATCATTTTGTGAATTATTGGCAATTTTTGTTCTGATCAATTTCAGTTTTCTTTCTAATGACACATGAGTTTGAATATATTTTATTTGCCTTTGTTGCATGTATAACCCGTATACGATGGTTAAATCACAGTCATTTACTTGAATGAGTTTCTATCATTTTATGAGAATATGTATTTTGCAGCGTTTTTCCAAACAGCAAATCCATGCCTTTCGCTTTACCAAGGGTGGGCAAGCGCCTGCAGGAAGTATGTATAAGACGGATAGAGCGGTAAGGTCATGGCTCTTAGATAGGAAACAGCCCAGTATATGGATATCGCGTTGTACAAGCATGCTGATATAGATAAGGTTTCAAATTCAATTTCAGACATTAGATTCGACGTATTGGTTCGGAATGTGCATAAGCATAACGAATGGTCAATTTGGTTGTATAGTGAAGAGTGAAATGAAGAACAGAAGTCTATTTTGACTTTGTCTGCATGATATATTCATTCTTCACAGTGGATCAGCTCAACTGGGTAGTCATACTAGCCTCTACGTTAACAGACATCATTTATTCAACTGTTGTCCTTTGAACCGCCAGCTACACTGATCGTAGTATAGAATTAAGATTCGACTTTCTTTCATTATCCTTCACTATACAACACGACGGACGACTTGCTCGCAGGCATAAGATAATACGTGATTCTCTGCCAGCCGTTAGCTCAGATTATTTCAGAGTAAATGTTTTACCTGTGATGCAAGTCCGACCGTGTAAATATACTTTTGCTGTACACTGATACCGACGAAACAGATGTTAAACACCGATTCAAATTTGTCCAAAAGCTATTAAAGTAACATGTATTGAGTCGTAATATTCATGGAAGCGTAAGCAATAAGCAAATAATATTGTTATAAAGGTACCCGTTATATCAGGGGAGGTCATAATGAGACGCCCCTGAACTTAGTATTCTGAGGAAATAGTTGATAGAAATAAGTGATACTAAATATCTGAATCACTGGTTGCTGCGTCAACCAGTATTATTGTGAAAACAGTCTTGTCCCAGACTTTAAACTCTGAACACGTATATTCACTTGCTGAATAAACATATAATTTCTTGCACCTTAAACTTGGTCTCACGTGTCGCCTTTATCATTTCGGGAGAACCCTTTATTTATTCGTGACAAGGTCCCATCCTTCGTTACATTGGTGTCAGAAGTGGGATTCTTCCTGATTCGATATTTGGAGATTTTGTGAGTGAAAGAGGAGGTGAACAAAAAACGAGAATACGAATACGAGAATGAATATGAATACAACGATGAACAACGAAGAAAATGCAGCACCGGTAGCATCGTCTCCGCGATAGCAGCGACGCACTACTCGGCGCACACGCGAACTCCAATCTGTTTTATCAGAGATCGACGAGATTGCCGCAGCAACCCAAGGGCCTGCGACGTCCGCGACTCCTGATGTTCCACGGCCTCAGCTGCCACTTTCTGGGGAAGGAGAAAACCTCGTGAACCCTTCAGTTCAAGTATTACCCTATCAACATCAGCTTCTGGTGGAACAACGTCTCCACGCTCGATTGAATGCTGAGGGAGAGCTTCGCCAACTAGAGGTTGAAAATACTCGCGAAGAATATCAACAAGCAATCGAGATTCAACGCATTCGAATCGAGCGGGAACGAGAAGAACGTAGACGTGAATTGGACGCTCAGCAACGCGACCTGGAGATCCAACGCCTCGAGCTAGAATGTGAGAGGGATGAACGTCGGTCGGAGGTTGAAGTTCGTCGTCTCGAACTCGAGCGAGAAAAAGAGGAACGTCAGCTGATGGTTCAGCGCATCCAGGCCGATCTCCAACAGCGACAGGATGATTTGCGCCTAGACTTCCAACAACAGCAGGACGACCTCCGCCGCCAGCAGGAGGAGGTGCGTCTTCGCTTCGAGCGTGTGGAAAGCCGTGCGGTCCAGGTCCGGGAAGAGCTGCCCAGACCGATGCGCCAGGCTACACCCCCAAACCAGGTTCCAAACCGTTTCGTGCCCGCCGAGGTACTCAGGTCAGATCCACAACTTTTACGTAGCCCTGGTCAACGTAGAGCGATGCTGCTGGCGTCGCTGACGCCAGAGCTTCAAACTCAGATCTGTAGTGGAGATGTGCCACAATTCGACCAGGCTAGACTCAGAGTCTCTGAGGCTGGTCCAACATCAAATTTAGGTCGAGAGGATGCGCGGCTTCCCATGACCCGAGCAGGGCCCAGTCAAAATTCTAACACCAACAGGCAATTTCCTTTAGTTAATGCTGTTCGAGAGGAAGTCGACGGGTTACCAGAGCAGTCGTTTCCCGAGTCCAGAACCAATCATTTCTTGAATGATACGCCTAGAAATATCAATGTTTTGCCTCCGCGAACCCTTACTAATGTGTTTAGCGCCCGGAATGGAGAGGAGAGTCAGAACGGTTTTTGCGCTGGAGTTGAGGCTGGTGCCCCTCGAGACTCGTCGCGGGGTCCGCAGGGTGAAAGCATAGTATTGGACCAAGAGGGTCTGAGAGCGTTGATAAAGAAAGTTACCGAAAACGTACACAAAAATTTACCGAATTTGACCTTCGCGAACGCGGGTGTCTTTTGTCAACCACCTCAGAGTGTTCCAGAGAACGGTATTAGTTTGAATCGCGAAAACTTGCGAGATATTGTCTCCGAAGTATTTTCCAGTCTTCCTGCGAATAACTCCCGGCCGAATCATTCCGCCAACGTTAATGCACCAGTTGTCGAGCCAACTTTGCCTCAGGGGTTTGTCCGAAATTCGCAGAACGTTAGACCCAGCACGTATGACGGTTCGACTCCGTGGGCGATCTATGAGCGCCAATTTTCAATGATCGCGGAATTGAATAAATGGAATTCAGCGGAGAAAGCCGCGACTTTGACTGCATCGCTAAGGGGAAATGCTCTGAGCGCTCTAAGTTCATTAACCGATGTAGATGCACGCGACTACAATAAAATCTGTACCGCTTTAAAATTGCGTTTCGGGGAGGAGCATCTTTCTGACCTGTATTTCACTCAGTTCGAGAACCGGCGACAAAAGAAGGGAGAGGATCTCGCCACCCTTGGACATGATCTGGAGCGGTTAGCACGAAGTGCAATTCCCGATGGTCTAGGTTCCAGCAGGGACAAGTTAACTTGCGCGCGTTTCATAAATGCGATTTCCGACCCGACTACCAGGCATGCTCTGAAGGTCGCCAGGCCTTCAACCCTTCGCGACGCAATCGTAAGGGGATTGGAACTAGAGATACTCAATCGAGAAGACGTCGGTTCTCAGCGAATAAGACAAGTCACTGAGGAGAAGCCAATTAAAAGTCCTCCGGCGAAACCCTCTGCCTCTCCTGTTCCGCAACAGAGCCAATCTAATCCTTTCCGGGGTCGCGTGGGATATAATCCGGGTCAACCAAATAGGAATTTCGTTAAGACGTGTAAATTCTGCAAAAAGAGAGGACACGAGGTCCAGAATTGTTACGCGTTGGAGAGACAGATACAGGAGACTGATCGGGGACAGACCGATAGGCAGGGTCCTTGGCGCGAGGGGCGGGCGAATCAAAACCAGGATGGGTCTAATCAGAACCAATACCGGTACAGCCAGCCTTCGGCTTCGCGTGGACCACCGACTGACTCCCGGGAAAATAACCGTGAATCAAATCCGCCAAAAAACTGACTTTAGGTAGCCTCACAGGGCAGAAGCTATCTTCCTCGGTTACACTCGCTTGCCCTCCTTTTACTCACTTCGTAGTTCGCGGACTTCGCCAGTCCGGGTTGTACGCGAAAGGCTCAATTGACGGTGTCAATTGCCTTTGGGTAATAGACACTGGAGCCGAGGTTACTGTAGTCCGGTCAGATTTGTTAGGTTCGGACTCGGAACCGTCTTCTTCCGGCTCGGTTCTTCGTACAGCCACAGGAGAGGCGACCCCCGTTTTAGGCAAAGCGTTTGTTGAAATAAATGTGGAAGGTTGTATCCGTTCTTCCCACGAAGTCTTTGTGGCGGATATCGAGGACGATGGGATTCTGGGAATAGATTTTCTGTCAAAACACAAATGTCTGATTTCAACTGAGGAAAATACTCTTTGTTCCGAAGGGAAAGAAATTGCTTTACAAACCACGCGGTATTTAGATCCTTCACATCGCGGGTCGGGGTTTTCTTCTGTCAGGGGTCTTGGGCGAGATAGTCAATTGGAATCCCAGCCTCCTTTACCTACAACCTCACATCCCGTTATTGACGTCTACGACGAACTAATTTCGGTTCCTGTTGATTCCCCGGATATCATCGAAGTAGTCGAGATTCCCGACTCAGCTGTGCCTGAGTATCTGAGAAAACTCTTAGTAGACTCTTCGACGGAGTTGGATCCTCGACAACAAAAGGGTTTGATCGCCCTACTAAATGAATTTCGGAACGCATTTGCGAAGGATTCGAAGGATATCGGTAGATGTACCTTGGTAAAACATAAGATTAACGTAGGGAATTCGGACCCTATTAAACAGGGCGCTCGGAGACTCCCGCTTAACGGACGGACAGAGGTAGAGAAGATGGTCTCGGATATGCGAGACAGTGACGTGATAGAGCCATCTTCAGGACCCTGGGCCTCACCAATCGTGTTAGTAAACAAAAAAGACGGAACTGAGAGGTTCTGCATAGATTACAGACAACTAAATGACATAACCAAAAAGGATTCTTATCCGTTGCCAAAAATTGATGAGACTCTAGATCTCCTAGCCGGGGCCTCTTGGTTCTCGACTATCGATTTGCAGAGCGGCTACTGGCAGGTTGAAATGGACCCTGAAGATCGAGAAAAGACCGCTTTTGTAACGGGGTTAGGTGGCCTCTGGCAATTTAAAGTCATGCCCTTCGGCTTGTGTAACGCTCCGGCTACGTTTGAGCGAGTTATGGAAACAGCTTTGCAAGGTTTAGTGGGAAAGATCTGTCTCGTATATCTGGACGACATAATTGTTTTCGGCAAAACCTTTGAAGAAGAGGTTCAGAACTTGAAGAAGGTTTTCGAAAGATTATTGTTGGTCGATTTAAAGATGAGTCCAAAGAAGTGTCATCTCTTTCGTAAAGAGGTTAAATTCCTAGGTCACGTCGTGTCGTCAGAAGGAATTCAGACAGATCCCGATAAAATCAAGGCGATTCGAGACTGGCCTCAATTAAAATTTAAACTTGACGTACAAAGTTTTGTGGGGCTTTGTACCTACTATAGGCGGTTCGTTAAGGGATTTGCTACCATAGCTAGGCCCTTGCATCATCTTACTGGGGAAAAGGTCAAGTTCGAATGGACTACTGATTGTGAGGCAGCTTTTCTTGAGCTTAAAGTTCGGCTCACAACGCCTCCTGTCTTAGCTTTTCCCCTGCCTGGAATTCCTTTCATTTTGGACACCGATGCTTCCTTGTGTGGCATCGGGGGAGTTTTGTCTCAAGTTCAGGAAGGTTTAGAACGAGTGGTCGGATTCTATAGTCGAGTGCTCAGCAAACCAGAGAGGAATTACTGCGTGACTCGTAGGGAATTGTTAGCTATTGTTAAAACGATATCTCACTTCCATCATTATTTGTACGGGAGGAGATTTTTGATTCGTACAAATCATGCTTCGTTGCGCTGGTTGCTTTCTTTCAAAAATCCTGAAGGACAAGTGGCCCGTTGGCTTGAAACGTTAGGCATCTATGATTTTGAGATTCAGCATCGTCCGGGTAAGCTTCACGGTAATGCTGATGCACTTTCACGCAGACCCTGTGGAGAATCAAGTGATTGTAAACAATGCGCGAAATTAGAGAAACAGTGCGATTCTTCTCCAGTTATTCGGACAATAACTTTTCAAACAGATTTAGACGAGTGGAAGGTTGCTCAAACTCGAGATCGGGTTTTGCAACAAGTAAAGAGCTGGAAAGTCGCAGGAATTCGTCCAGAGTGGCAGGATGTTTCTCCGGGAGACCAAAACCTTAAAGTTTACTGGGCGCAATGGGAATCTCTCTTCCTTAGAGACGGAATACTTTATCGAAAATGGGAATCTCCGGACTTTCGAGAGATTCGTTAGCAATTGCTGGTGCCCAAATGTAAAATTCCGCAGATTCTGGCTGAATATCACGATTCTCCGGTTGGCGGGCATTTCGCTTCGAATAAGACTCTAGGACGAATTAGAGAAAGATTCTTCTGGGCACGCTTTCGCTCTGATGTGGAAGATTGGTGTAAGACTTGTGACGTCTGTAACGCCAAAAAGGGTCCTCGTGGTCGTGGCACTAGTCACATGCAAGTCTATAACACCGGAACACCTTTTGATCGAGTAGCTATGGATATTCTTGGTCCTCTTCCTGTAACTAAGAACAAAAATCGCTTTGCGTTAGTCGTTTCAGACTATTTTACTAAATGGCCGGAGGTAATTGCTATTCCAAACCAAGAAGCTGAAACTGTAGCTCGTGCCTTCGTCAAGGAATTTGTTTGCCGGTATGGTGTTCCTCTTGAGCTTCATACCGATCAAGGGACGAATTTTGAATCTATTCTGATGGCCGAAACTCTTCGAGTCCTGGGATCCGGAAAGACCCGGACCACGGCTTTACATCCACAATCAGACGGGATGGTAGAAAGACTCAATAGGACCTTGCTGAGATATTTATCAGCTTTTGTTGATCAAAATCAGAGAGATTGGGACGAATGGACTACGTTATTCCTTTTTTCTTATCGCTCTGCGATTCATGAGACAACTGGACTTTCTCCTGCCACTATGTTGATGGGTTGGAACCTTAGATTGCCTGCTGATTTAGAAAAAGGAGTCCCTCCGTCTCAAAACGACTCCCCGATAGGTTATGTCGTTTCTCTGAGAGAGAAACTAGAAGAGATCCACGATTTTGCTCGAAACAGGATTGAGGTTAGTTCAAATCGAATGAAGGCCCGTTATGATCTCCGAGCGAGAGATCTTAAATTCGAGCCTGGAGACAAAGTCTGGCTTTTTCAACCTCGCCGAGAAAGGGGCAAGTGCCCTAAACTGCAAAGTAACTGGGAAGGACCTTACGTCATCTTAACTCGTATCAATGACGTCATTTATAGGATTCAACGCCACACAGGAACTTTGATGGGGAGAAGGGTCTCTAAAACAAAACCTCGGGTTGTCCACCTAGACCGTCTAGCTCCGTACGCCGAGAGGGTGTCGCCGATTGATTCTGTGGGAGGACAGAAACAATTAGATATTCGTAGAATTCTACAGGACCAGTCGCTTCCAGTTTATTCTCCGCCACCGGAGCAGGGAAATGAAGCCCCCGGTTTTGTTCCTTCATCCTCTTGGTCACCTGAGTTACCCTTCGACTCTTGTGGGAAGAATTCAGGACCTTTCACTATCATTGTAGAGGGTAATATAGGTTGCGGTAAAACCACGTTTACGAAAAGATTTCTTCAAGACAAAAATATTCTCACTCTATTGGAGCCTTTGGACGAATATAGGAATGTGGACGGAGTAAATTTACTAGAAAAAATGTACGCCGACCCTGCCAAGTATGCGTATCAGTTTCAACATCACGTTCTGATTACAATGAGGGATAGACACCTGCAACAGACTACTCTACCTGTTAAAGTGATGGAAAGATCGATTTACAGTGGGAATTGTTTTGTAGAGGCTTGAAAGAGGTTAGGTGGTTTTGAAGACGTTGAGTCCCACTTATTGACTAGGAACTGTAGGATTTTCACCGACAGCTCCCCTGATTTTGACGTGGATTTGATTATTTATCTGAAATTGTCCCCCGAGGTGTCCTACGCTCGCATTCGATCCCGGGCACGACAGGAGGAAGCGGGTATCACATTAGAGTATTTGACAGCCCTCCATGAGGTTCACGACGATTGGTTGATTAGACAAACTTTTTCTTCGACTCCGGCTCCTGTTTTGATCTTAGACGCAGAGGCTTCAGCGGAATCTGTCTATCGAAGTTTTTGCGACGTTATGCGAGGTTAACTGTCAAATAAGGTTATGGTACTTTCGACATGAAGTGGGTCACGACTGACGATCGATCGATATCGATGGTTATGACGTCTTCACTTCGTTTCGGGTCGATTCGGGACGAGTCGGTTCGATTCGGTTAGCCTTGTTGCCTATCGTAGGGAGTAGGTTTTATTTAAAAAAAAAAAGGGCAAGCTCGCTGTTTGACGCTTTATTATTTATTGAATAGAGCATTGTGAACATAAAACAGGTAAAACTTTAACAATTCGTAGGGACTTTGGTTTTAAGGAGTAATGAATGTTATGGCCTAGGGTTGAGCGAATCGTTCCTCGCACACAAAGCGCAGTGCCCTTTCAAGGCGGCCGCAGTCTTCGCATGCGCTCTTTCCTTGTTGTTCCGCGTATAGCGGCTCCCTGCAGCCCGGACACTTCGCCCCCTCCCCGATGTAAGAGCGATGTAGGTTTGCGATGCCTCGGAAATCTTCAACCCCGATTCTGCAAGTTACAAAGGTTTTTGTTGGTCACTGGGTCTTGGAGAAATAGTTGGAGGGTGAATCCTGGAGCTTACCTCAAAACGAAACAGGCGTTACAAAAAATGCCGGGAATGGAGTTCCTGGCGACTCCCTCGCCTTTTCCGCATTTTACTGCGCTCCATTTTTGTTCAAACCAGGCCCGAAGTTCCTCTCCGCTTCTTTGCTCTTTGAGCCCGGAGAAATCGAATGAGTTTGTCAGCTCACTCATGTTGAGCATGTCTTGCAGCGAGAATGTGTTCACGTGTCCACACATTTTTTTATTTGCACACTTTCAATATTTTTTTTTTACGATGGGAACACGTCCGTTGGTTCGAAGGTCTGATGAGTTTGTGACGCTTGGGTTTTTCTCTTTCGGCGTCTTTAGCAACCGATCAACACGAACAATTGCCGATTTTATTTCAGGCCAATCGGGGGATTAACGCATTCTCTCGGTCACTGGGGTCAGTCTTTTGTTTTTAACCAACACGTGAGCCGCGGAGAATTGACGCGCGTTCCGGAGCGGGTTGGATTTGCTCGATTACTCGATCAAGGATTAAGTTTCGTCCTGTCTCTTAACCGAGTTTTTATTGAGTTATTTTACAGTTTTCTTCCTTATTGTACTGGAGAAACAAGCATCTTCGTTCTGGTACGAGACATTTCTTACATCAACTTTAGCCTTTGGATCTCATCTCGTCTTCGCGGAGACCGGATTCCTCCACGTCTACGGCGAAGAACGGATTTCTGCACACGTTTCTGGAACGGATTGGTCCCTCTCGAACTGGATATGAGATATGATCGTTCCAATTCCTTCATTATGATCTGTCAAGTGCTCGTTGAGTACATTTTCCAAAGAACGAAATCTCGTTTCAATGAAACAATGTTCTCGGAATTGAGATTGACTTCACAATCCCTCCTATCCTTGTCCTGTGACTCATTCCTGTCCTCCAACTCCAGGGTGTGCTGCTTTTTCCGGTCCTGATGGTCCTTCTGGGTGCGATCCTTGGTTCCTGTGCCTTGTGAACTTACCTGAGGAAGTTCGTTGACCGATTTTTCAAAGGGTGGACAATTCTCCCACCGGCTGGATATTTTTCTCACCGAGTGGACTTTTCAACTTCGCCCCGGATGGAACCTGCAGGATCTTCATAGGATCTTCACAGGATCTTCACCAAGGACACATACGTGGCGACGTTGGATTAATGGACAATTTTTGGGATTGTGGTGCTTACTATCCACTTTCTGGTTTTCTGAGGTTTTCCAGAAAGTAATCGATAGGCTAATGCCGGATAGTTCTTGGGAGAACACCAGTTTCAAAGGGCCTCAGCTCTCATTTTTGTGTCGATTTGTTGGTTGTTTTCGACCGTTCTTCCAAGAGTCGGGGCGACTCTTCCTCAGAGGGGGGGGGTAATGTTACAAAGGTACCCGTTATATCAGGGGAGGTCATAATGAGACGCCCCTGAACTTAGTATTCTGAGGAAATAGTTGATAGAAATAACTGATATGAAATATCTGAATCTTCTGGTCGCTTCGACGACCAGTATTATTGTAAAAACAGTCTTGTCCCAGACTTTAAACTCTGAACACGTATATTCACTTGCTGAATAAACATATAATTTCTTGCACCTTAAACTTGGTCTCACGTGTCGCCTTTATCATTTCGGGAGAACCCTTTATTTATTAGTAACAAGGTCCCATCCTTCGTTACAATATATTACAGTTGTTTTTAAATTATGTTTTTGTGATCATATAATATGTTACACCAATCTTTAAAACTTAGAACACAGCCAGCTATCTTACTTTGATTTGTCAGGTCAAACCTGGAGTTGAAAGTTACCTATATAATCTCAGATTCACCATGAATCATATTTTTAACATTATATAACATGGTTAAGCGTACTTTGATCTCTACTTATACATTATACACCCAGAACAAAACCGTAACAACTGAAAATTTATTTTCCCTAATTAGCTGGCGAATGAAAGTTAATGGCACAAAATGACTGTTTATACTACTTTTTCATATACTTTGATATAATTTCGATTTCTTTCAGTTTCATTTAGGAGGTACGATTCAGATGTCGTTGATCGAATCGAGGCAAGTCAAGCCAGTCGAACCTGCCTCGATTGGACCAATCTCGTGTATGCGTGATTATATATGAACGTATTATCTAAATTACTGAAATTAATTAAGAGGAAAAATAACTTCTGCAGTATATCAGCCTACCCAATTAATAATTCTCACGATATCTTTCAAAATCTTGTTCAAAAAACCTATAAGAACAATAAAGGATATAATAATCACATTCAAACTTATTTTCTTATAAGAAATTGCAACAAGACCTTATAAGAATTTCGAAGCAAACTTAAGATAATTGAAACAAAAAAAAACAGAAAAATTTACAGTCTCTAGTCTGAGTCTCAGTTTGTTCCTTCTCTATCAGAACTCGCAGTACGGTTATCGACATTCCATTGTCGATTTTGAGCGGCGTCAACAGCTTGCTCATTGTCAGCCTTCGCACCCTTTGATCGGTGAGAACGGTGACCTTCCCAGTCTTTCGAATTATTTATCACCGCTCCAACAGCTTGATTGAAGTTCTTATCTGTCACTGGAGACCGAGTCGGATTTTTTTTATACTCACCAGCAATAATATCTGAAATGAAGATAACAGGACACATGAAATACAACAATTATTAGAACAATAAATAATGTAACATTGACATCAACGTCACCTTGAATGCAGGAAGAGAGTGCAGTTTTTTGGAAAACTAGTTTCGTTCCAGTCTCTTTTACTGCTGTATACTGCCGTATAACATTTCTCGACAAATATTTCTTCATTACATTTCTGATACTGTGCGCTACTGGAATTTTGGAATCCACTGACGTCCACTGAATATTGAGTTTCTGAAAATGATGCAATTGGTAATATAGCATCATAAACTGAAATCCTCAGAGATTTCAGAGATTTTCTGAGATTTTCATAGATACATATTCATATCATTGGATCCCAGTGGGTCACTGTGCCACCTCGTGAAAGAGAAACATTATCTGATTATATTATTACATTTTTTCGATTCTATAATAATGCAATTACAACTATCGTTCATTTCTGTAGTGTTCACTCTCAATAAACATGCATTACGTAAAACTTACAGTCGCTTTTTGAAGTTCTTTATCTTCTTTCAGTTGGGCGTCGAAGTCTTGAAAAGTTTCCAGTGATTTAAACGGAAGATGAATATTATATTTCTCCGCAAAGTCTTCGGTGCTCAAGAATTCTGATAGATGTTGGTTACTTCTCTGTGTAATCACTAACTTGAGGTTTTCGATCTCCGTAGTTAGTAGTGTTATCTGCTTTGCATGACTGCTGAAGGCTTTTTTTATTGCGCCTTCAATAACTAGAAGATGAATTAACGAAAATCATCAGAAATATATTGGAATAAGATTGAGAATTTTTTATTGCATAATGTATCCCACACTCACCGCTCACAATATCCTTGAGGTATTCAGATGATCCAATCGGGTTCACAACTTTGACGACATCGTCGAACAATATGGTTGAATGTTTTTCTTTCTCGACTTCTTTCTCTTTGCGCATAGCTTCTTTTTGCACTACAATCCAATAAATTAAATTAGCTGAGACAGGCAGAAAGATAACAATAGTGAAACTACTAGTGCAGCAAAATCTGGAAACTCACTGTTATTCACATTTGCCTTGAATTTTGTACATCCAGAGGGTAGCTTTGCTAGAAAAAAAAAGATTTGCAATTCATTTTAATCAAACCCAAGCATACGAGCGAGAAGTGCAAAAAATTACGAAATTGCTTGTACCTTGATTTATTAGTTTTCTTTTCAGCCCATTTCTGCTGCTTCTCGCATCCTGACAGTCACTATCAGTATTTGGGGATGAAACGTCAGCGAATGCTAAAGTTACATACATAGAAAATATCAGTGCCAGTAATATTTCAATTTTCATCCAAATGCTGAATTAGAAGCCTAATAATCTTACGTGGGTCATTTTCATCATCTTCGAGATCCTCTAACAAAGGAACAGACCATAGCTCTTGGTGATCATCATTCTGTTGATGTACTCTCATTTTGTACTTTGCTTTAGCAGCTGCTGCCTTAGCTCCTGACAATACTTCACTATCCGTAGAGAAAGCGTTCATTTTACTTTCCAGCACGGCTAATTTTTTAACAGCTTCCTCGTAGCTTCCTTGTCAAGTTCAAGAACAATATAACTTCAAAGCTCTGGCTAACGTTCATGTCTATGTTTTACAACTTACTTGCTTCACCACGTATGTCGATACAATAAGTAGGCCAATCTCCCGGAGCCGGTACTTTACATTTGACGAGAGAATGTAGCAAAGCTGAAGTCTCGCCATCATATGGTGGCGGCATAAACTTCGACACAAAACCTCTACCCGTGCTACAATCATAGGATATCCAGCTATACGGAACAATATCCACGCATCGATTGTTTGGCTTAGTTTCTGCAGTGAATTCCACTAGTGTGTAAATGTATTGCGTATACTGGCCATTGAAGTCATCGCTGGCACTCATCTGTAATGTTGTGCACAAAAAAACCCAGGTACTTGAAATACAGTTTACGTAGTAAGAAAAAAAAAATTTGTTATAACATCAAACTTGTAAGAAAATTACGTCTGTCATGATATATGTGTGATTGTATCCCAAAATTTTGCTAGATTAGGCTTTTGGTACGTTATTTCTGTTAATTTTCATTCATCACAAATCGAAGTCTTGTGGACATTGCGAAGAGACGACTTTGTAGGTTATGTAGCAAATATCGTGTACGAAACTGGCAGGGTCATCGTGATTTTAAATACAAATCTTACGATAAATACAAGTTTTATACATTTAATGTTTTAGACATTATTTGCAGTTACGATTAGAAAAGCATAACTAACCTTTTTCGAGATGTAGTTGACGTAATTTCTCAAGTCAGACAACTTCGCCGAGAGACTGTGATGGCGGAACTAGCGGAACTTGAGCGACAACGCGTGTGCACAGGCTAGTCGGACAGTGTCGCCAACTTCACGAAAATACATCCGTAAGGGATTGAAAAATTCTGATTGTGTTCTGGGTGATTCCAAGATATTGGGTCTTTTGGTGTCTTTTAGAAAAAAAATTGGAAAGATGGAAAAATATGATCTTTTAGAATGGTCATAATCATACCTTAGAGTGTGTTCTATACGGTACACTAAATTTCAAATAGGAAATGTTCTCAGAATTCCAGAAATTTGCGTTCAAACACCAAAATTGTCTCTCCCCTGGCATGTCCCTCCGACAAATTTATTGATTCCCGTAGCGATATTTGGTGACTCTTCCAATAAATTACAATAAACAATGGACTTTCTTATTAGCAAATCATCAATTCTTGTCTTTCTCATATAAGAACGATTTTCCTCAAGTGTTAGAGTTTGGTGAACTTTGTCACAAATGTTTCATAAAATTATAGAAAACATTTTTTTCTGGACCTTGTTTCGAATATTCGATAAGAACCGATTGTTCACTAATTCCTTGCTAATTTAAACACACATATGGCTTTTTTTTAAGAAATCGTCTTACAAATTTTGATAAAAGGATTTGAAGTTCAAAGTAAGATGTGAAGGAACAAACTTATTGCTGATGAAGAAGCGGTATGACATAGGATTTTATTCCTCCTAAACTGTCTTCAATTTCCAAATGCACCATTTTGTAAGAGACTGAAGAAAGCTTGAAGTTTTTCCGTATGCGAGTTTCAACGACTTTCCACATGTTAAGCGTTTTTGAGTTGCAGGGATACGTAAAAATTGGTGACATCGGTTTTGAAATTCTCCCAGAAATGTAGATACAGCTATCCTCATCATTTGGTAGAATATATATGACGTCAATGTTAAGTATCAAACCATTTTTGAGCGTGACAGTATTATTCGGTGAACTGCTTGAAAGTATTGCCTCCTTGTACCGCAGGCTTTTGATGATGATACGTCCTGAGGGCTCCAATCGCCTCTGTGTCAAGATAGTTATAGCCGATGGTATCACTACTACCTCTTCGTTAGCAAAGAATGCTTCGTGAAGGCGGCGACACAATTGTGATAAAGGGCGATTTCCACTGCGGAGCACTTTTTTCATCTTTCCTAGAGCATTTTCAAACGGAAAAGCTGTAATTTTGCTAAGTGAGGTCTTCATGTTTCTGACATCATCAGCTACATGAATTAGACTGTGCATGTTCAGTATTTGAGTGTCATCTCCATACAGATCTCGCGATAGTAAAACAAAACTTCTAAGATACACTTTGGCCTCTGCGTAGAATTTCAAAGCTAAATCTTCCGAGCTCAATATTCTAAAAGCCACATGAAGAAGAAGAAAATGCTTATACGCTTCATCATGAAGAATATTTTTCAAAACGACAGGGCCAGAGTATAACAGAAAAAATCTAAATTCCGTGGCCTTCCATTTTGAAGTGTCAGATAGAGATCTTGTCGTGCGTTGAAAGTCTTGCGGTACTTGTGGTTGTAAACTAATCAAAATCTGGGACAAGCGATACCTACTGCCTTGACTTAATTTGAAGCGTGATTCCTTCCCTAGCCAAATATCCAGCAATAGTTTTTTCATTATACCCAAGCATCCAAGGTGCATGAAATCTAATACGAAATGAGTTATCATATTCAGAGTAAGTATTGATGTAAGAGGTGTAACTCCTGTGTGGTGCTCAGGTTGATCCTGATTTCGGAAGGACATATCTGTTCTTTCATCACAATCTGGAGAAATATAAACCGTTCTCTTATTGGATCGTTCGCCACGAATAGTGCAACGCTCACATGCATAATATCCGCCATGTCCTTTCATGCACTTGATCATCGAGCGAGCTGGTCTGTCGCACACGAAACACTTGATGTTCACTTTGAATATTCTTCCATTTATTTCTATTCCTTCACGTACTGCTTCATTCAACTCTTCAATGAAGTTGGACAAATATTTCTCCAAGTTATCTGGCTTCCCAAATCCTGAATATACAGCGACTGGAAATACTTTATATACGTCCGGGTCAAAATGTATCCTGCACAATATTGGCCAAAATTGTTTGTGACTCGATTCAAAAAGAGGTAATCCATCGATATTGAATTGTAACTCCAATATATTTTCTTCATGTAACTCTGTGTTTACACACCTCTGGAGATTTTGGGTCAATCCAAAATACACGAACTCACCTACAATATTATCACTGGTGTCTCTCATTTTTTTAATATCATACACAGCGGAGGATGTTTTGAGAAAAGTTTTTGAACTTTTCGGTAATTGCGGAAACTTTCTTCTCAGGATTCGTAGCAGGTTGTCTAAACGTGTATGTGGAATATTGGAATCGATGGCCCACTGTCGAAGCGCTTCAATGTCATCCAAGTCTTCATCCATATAATCTTCATCGCGGCTGTCATCGCTCACATTTTCTGCAGCATCATCCCAATCAATGTTCCGATTCCCTTCCATTTCTTGATCGCAGTAGTCATTTGGATCGATGTCACTTTCATCCACATTTCCTGCATCGCAGACTTCACTTCCGCTGAGAATGTTTTCGTCGCTCAGACCTTCCATCGCATCAATATTTCGAGTCCCGTCACTTTCTACAGTTTCAGCTTCCGCAGCTAGATTTATATGATCAAAATCTATGAATTCGTGTCCTGAATCTTTCGACGTCGACGGTTCGTGTTGTTCAACGGCTCTATTCAAACCATGTCCATCTGGAATCGATGCCTGAGTTTTAGATTTTATTCGATAAATCGATGCCGGTTTAACCTGAAAAAACTTCTGTATATTGACTATGATATATTGTACTTACCTGAGTTTTCCTTTGAATTCATCAGTCTGCGTACTGCACGGAATCTTTCCACACGTGTTCGCCCGAGTTTGCGTTTCTTAGCGCGATGATCCATATTTTGTAAAATTGTCGTACGATGTATGTATGATGTTATAATAACAGCGAAAGAATATGTACAGGACGGTCCTAACTCCTAACCAGGTCCGGGAAAGGCTGTCGCTAGCAGGCTATGTAATAGCGACTGCGCTCACACGGTGCTGATAGGGGGCGCCACATTACAAGAACTTCAGGCTTCCCTGATCATTTCCTGATCAGAATCTGATCTGGCTTACCAGATTAACGCACGCCATGGCACTTCCAGATCACGGCCTGATCAGACATAGGGCATACTATATTGAATTTCTACTCGGGTACTTATTGTTAGGGGCAGACGTATAATATTAATCCTTATAGAAATTGGACCATCCAAATCATTTACAGCAAATACCCAACGTGTAAGCCTGCGCGCTGCCCTCCTCCTTTCTCATCCGGGCTTGGGAACAGTGACAGCGGAGTTTAACCTACAGGCAGGGTTATAGTACTGCTCATTACGAATTATATCCTAAAAAATTTTATAGCAAGGAATTCTGAAAACCAGTGTATAAATAATTAGCGATATTCACTCAATTAAGTCTCCCGGGATAGTACTTCTGTTATAAATTGCATGACAAGATTCGTCTGTTCCATCCGGTCCATCAAGGTATTCTAGTAGGGATGGGCGATGTAACATCGATTTTATTGCAGAATCGATGTTTTTCCCATAATAATCGATTTTTTTAATCAATGTTTGAAAATCCGATTAATCGGTATATCGATTTTTTTGGCGAAATCGATGTTTTTTGTTAGGTTATTTTTTCCCCAATTCCAACGAATTGGTGAAAAAATAACCTAAATTGTCGGACAGGTCAATTCCAACGAATTGGTGAAAAAATAACCTAAATTGTCGGACAGGTCATTTATTGCCCTTTGTTTATATCAGAATTTCATGACGTTTTAATCGACCTTGGAAATTAAAATAAGTCAAGTACAGAAAAAAGGAGAGTTACGAGTGGTCTGAAGAAATCACGGAATTTGGAAAAATATGTTAGATTTCTCTTGGTGTTTTTTTTTTTTTTTCTCATTAACATCGATTTTGTTGACATCGATGTTTCTTTCATCGATTAATCGATTATAAAGAATTGGTTCAAAAAACAATCGATTATTCTAACATCGATTATTTTTTCAAAAATCGCCCATCCCTAATTCTTAGGACTCGATGATTTCAAGTCGTGTACCTCCAGTAGTCTAATAAGTAAATTAGAAAGTATCTAAGTAGTAAATAAGAAAATTAAAAGCTGAGTCATCGAAGCAAACTCCATGCGTATACCGCAACGTACACATTTCTTCCATAGAGCTATAAGTAGGCGTAAACACTAATGCCCATGGTGTGTACCCAAAATGTTTCCATTTTCATCTTTTCACGTCTTCCACGTAAAAAAATACAGGGTGAGTTACTAACGACTCGTCCGTCTAAAGTTAGCTCGAGTCGGTAACAACTCCTGAATCTTCTTAACAAACTCCCGCCAACCCTATAGGTATATTTCATTATTATCGAAATCTATCTCCAAATTGGTCATTTGTGAAATTCTCAACGAAATATAAAAAATCGTAATCAGATCCTTCCAACACTTCCACCGGAGATTTATGAACAAGATCAATTTTTAGACAAGATATCATTAGGGTAAAAATGAACGGTTGAGGGAAAAAAGGCAAAAATGTACGACTGCTTTTGTCACATCGGAGAATTGTATGAAAAATTCAAAACCGAATACTAAATGGTAAGAAAAAATGATTAATCGAGTTGACATTTCTTGCCCCATATACAGCGTGTCTCAATTTAAAAGACGCATTACGTTTTCAGCCGACCTAATGGTCCAATCGACAAATGTGTCGTACGAAAGTTGTATGGTTCAGAGGGGGACACATGAAGAATTTTTTTCTCACGGCCCAGCATCATCGCTGGTGATGCTGCGGCGGATGGACCAGTTTTTTTCAATAGGATCATACATTTTTATTACAGCTGAAATATTCTTTATTCGAAAATATGAAACTTCGTCAGGAATTTATTTTTTTTCGATAAAGTGAATAATAGTTCGTGAGATACAACAGAAAATCAAATTCTGCAAGACGCGGGGAGGTGGAGTCTTCCGCTCTGCGTGTGTGTGTTAGCGTGCGCGTTTTGTATGATTGTGCGTGTGCTGCGCGTGAGCGTGAGAGTAAGCGTGAGTATGAGCGTGCGCGTGAGCGGAGTAAGCGACCTAGAGATAAGGTCACTGGTATTTTACGACTCCAAACCCTCCCTGTGATGTCTGCCATAAATCGGAGCATATTTGGTCGGGTTGACTAGTATGACTAGAGATGACTAGAGATGTTCAAAAATGCCACCATCAAGAGTTAAACATGCTCTAACTCGCTTTTCGAAGCTATGCGCCGTTTTCAAAAGGACTGCCTTCGGAATTGCACGCATTAGAATCTATCCATCTTGTCAGCATGTTTTGCTCTTAATGGTAACATTTTTGAACATCTCTAAGTCACTCTGTCACCCCACCAAATATGCTCCGAGATATTGCAGATATCACAGGGACGGTTTGCAGTCATAAAATACCGAAGACTTTATCTTTGTGATGTCGCTCACTCCGCACTCGCTCACACGCACGCGCACGCTCATACTCACGCTGACTATCACGCTCACGCGCCGCACACGCATAATCACACAAAACGCGAACGCAAACACACACACGGGGAGCGGGAGACTCCACCTCCCCGCGTCCTAATGCGTCTTTTAAAATTGGGTTATCCTGTATGTGTAACGTGTTGGAATGCTAGATTGGGTTTAATTAATAGTTAGAATACCAGTACCTAATAGAATGAGTAAAGAAATGTGTGATAATAAATAGAGTTATAATAAGATAATAATTGTAGTGAAAACCGCATTAAAATCGGTCAAATAGAATAAGAAATATTATACTAAATAGAAAACGCATGAGAAAGAGAGAGATGGCGATACCGCGGCACGGCGGTAGCCGCTACGCTATCGGCCTAAACAACCACCAGCCACGGTGCAACGCGCACGCGCTAGCACGGCGCGACGCGATTGCACCGGCGCAGGGTCGCAATAGGGTATAAAAGACGGAGCGCGGAGACACTTTTCACTCGTTCTTTGGCCGTCACGCTGAGGGGTGATGGGTTAGAGTCAGATAGCTAAATGCTATAGAGTCATTTTTGTTGTTAGAGGTCGATGTGGCCGGGTCAAGTCCCCGTCCTAACTGATATCTAACTTAGCTTGTTCCGTTTTAACCGTATACATATATCTTCGACATCACTGCTGTCTTGAAGATAAATATATGCGGCCGTCAAATGGGTGTTTGGTATCAGTGATCGCTTCGGTACTCACAGCTACTTTGAACATTCATTCGGCGATTAATTAAATAGGTGTTTGGTATCAGTGATCGCTTCGGTACTCATGGCTACTTTGAACACCTATTCGCGAAGTAATATACAACGCCCATCTCCAATCTTGTACCGGCTTTGAAGAACGATGTCACTAAGATAGTTGGAAGGGAAAAACATTCAGATTTATTCGAGTCATTAATTATTTCCCGATTAGGTAGAAGGGAGTATCGTTGATCGGTTTCAACTTCTCAACTGATCCCCTGTAGGAGTTCGTACTTAGACGGTCACGTCCCGTCAGAGTATTGAACACTTGAATTAGATTCACTAGATTCAGAGCTTCGCTCAATTTATTATTAGGATTTAGAGGTTTTATTAACCTTGTTGTTTGTTTTTGATTTATAAAAATGTTAGTTATAGAATATTAGTTGATAAACTATTTATTTATTCCATTTATGATTTGTGTTTGTCATTGATCATTTATAATAAACGGAAATCGCTCTAACGATTCTCCAAAATTAATTAATCCTTTCTCTGTTCTTGTAAAATAACCTTTTCCCACAGAACTGTATTCTATTCAATAACTAGGCCCAGGAAGTGCTTCCAACGCCCTGGGTTAAGAGTCCCTTGACGTTGCTCTCCGATTGATTCAATATAATTGTCAATTCTTGATCATCGTTATTGCTTCATGCAATTGGCGCCCGACACTAGATTTTAAGGAAAAGGACTCACTAGCCAGAGGTGCCTCATATGTGTACATCCTGTACATCCATGTATTACTTTCAAACGAATACAATTTACTCTGCTGTCGTTAATTTGTACACGTGTGTGATGGTAGGTGTGGTAAAAAAAAAAAAAGCACAAAAAAGCATCTGTTGTTACAGCTTTGCAATGTATTTATGCGGGGTTTGTTAGACCTTCTTTGGCATAGATTAATACAAAAGTTTCGATAATAATGAAATGAAGATCTAAAAATAGTGAGTACAATTTTTTACTGAAAAAAATAAGTAGACTATGTCATGTATTATGTAGATTTACCGTAACCTTTTATCTACAAATGCTATAGGGTTATCTTCGTTTACTTGCTTGAAACAATAGGAACTGGTACCCTACGTCGGTTTGGCCCACGGACTATTTAATACTGAAACTGTTTTTTTTTTTTTTCATGTCACCTTACGATTAGGATAAGTAATTTTATTCTATTCAAAAAATTATTTTAATATACACATAAATGTACATAAATACATACGTGGATGCGGGCCACTCAGTTTGGCAGAGATGGCGGCGGCGTGAGCTTAGACAGCCAGTGGTTCTCGGGGTTCGGACCCGCACACAGAGGGATTTCAACCATGCCTCGTTCAAGCTAACTTGGTTTTAGTTGAACCACTGAAATATAATATATTCTGGAACGTACGCCAAGGCGGCTGGTCCGAGCCGAGAGAGATAGCTGTTCGCGACAGCTGTTGGTATTCTGCTCTCTGTCCGTACAGTCAAGTCCAAAAGTTGACCTTACTCGTGATTACTCAAAATTTAACCTACCGTGTACAAAGGATTCTCTCTTTAAATTATCGAACAGCGATCTAATAGGTTTCAATCATAAATGAAACTCACAAATTCAATTCTATTTCAGATTGTTGTGATTATTATCAAAGTGAGCAGGCCGGACTAACTTTTTACACATGCTTTACGATACTTGGATGTGGGCGTGCGCGACGCGGTGAGACAGAGAGGAGGATACGAACTAGCAGTGTACGGAGCTATCTCTCTCTGACCGCGGCCTCTCTACGGAAAGGACGGGTGGCAGACGTTCCAGTTATATTATATTTCAGTGAGTTGAAGGCACGGAAAAAGCACGATTCAAATTTTTTGGTTAAGAGCAGTGTTGGGCAGCTGCAAATTACGTAGTGCAATTTATTACATTCGACAATCATAAATTACAATTGTAATTTATAACCACAATGAAAGAAAATTGTAATTTACAACAATAATAAATCACAATTGTTATTATTATAACAATAATAAATTACATTTATACCAATAATGAATTATAATTGTTCGCTCAACACTGGTTAACAGTTTATAAGTAAAATGTTCTGATGTTTATGAACCATCAAAAATGATCATTGAGATTGAATTCTTTCGCCTTGGTTCTACCGAGACTAGATTATTTGCCTTATGTCTACCGAGAGTGAATTCTGCGTCAACGCTTTGGGTGGACGCAGACCAGATTCTGCGCCCCAAGCCAACGGAAAGTGAATTCTCTGGCGATGCCTTGGGTCTACGGAGACTAGATTCTTCGTAGACCTAAGGCAAAGAATCTAGTCTACTCTTAACAACTGTTGAGCGAATTTGTAATTTGATTTTTTATTGTTATAAATGACAATTGTAACTTATTATTGTTGTAAATTACAGTTGTAATTCATTACTGTTGTAAATTACAGTTGTAATTCATTACCGTTCTAAATTACAATTGTAATTCATCATTGCCGAATGTAATCAATTGCACTACGTAATTTGCAGCTCTCCAACACTACTTTTAACCTCAATCTCACCAAAAAATTTGAATCGCACTTTTTCCGCGCGTTCAACTAAAACCAAGTTAGCTTGAACGAGGCATGGTTGAAATCCTCTCTGTGCGAGTCCGAACCCCGAGAACCACTGGCTGTCTACGCTCATGCCGCCGCCATCTCTGCCAAACCGAGTGGCCCGCATCCACGTTTACTCACTGTATAAATAGTTTCAACTTCTTGGTCAATATTAAATATACGGTTATAAACTACTTCAAAGACGATGCCTTAATCAAGTGAAACTAAAACTAGATACGGCTAAGCATTACTGTATCGACTTCCATCGGTGATGAAAATGTTTCATGTTAGTAAATACTAGGTATAAATATGGCGCACCATGCAGTTGCTCCTTGGCACAAGTTCCGAGTCTTTCAAAGCACGGATTCTGATGAACTTCATTCTTTTCGTAAATACTATGACAACACTAACACGGTACTCTCAATCACTTCAAATGAAACATTTACCAGAGATTTTTTAGAGGTACGTAGAATAAATATAGTTAAATATCACGTGAGTCGGTTTCCTTGCTAATGGATATATTCCACGTTAATAGTATTGTTACGGAGTACAAGGACTAAGTAACAAAATTAAAAGGGTCCTCCCGAAATGATCAAGGCGAAGCGTGAAAGAGTAGGTTTATCAATGAATCAAGATTTTATTAACGGAACGTGTTTCCAGTTTTAAGTCTGAAACAAGACTGTTTTTACAATAATACTGGTCGTCGAAGCGACCAGAAGATTCAGATATTTCATATCAGTTATTTCTATCAACTATTTCCTCAGAATACTAAGTTCAGGGGCGTCTCATTATGACCTCCCCTGATATAACGGGTACCTTTGTAACATTACCCCCCCCCTCTGAGGAAGAGTCGTCCCGACTCTTGGAAGAACGGTCGAAAACAAGTAACTTATCGACACAAAAATGAGAGCTGAGGCCCTTTGAAACTGGTGTTCTCCCAAGAACTATCCGGCATTAGCCTATTGATTACTTTCTGGAAAACCTCAGAAAACCAGAAAGTGGATAGTAAGCACCACAATCCCAAAAATTATCCATTAATCCAACGTCGCCACGTAAGTGTCCTTGGTGAAGATCCTGTGAAGATCCTGTAGGTTCCATCTGGTGCGAAGTCGAAGAGACCACCCGGTGAGAGGATCGTCCAACCGGTGGGAGAATTGTCCATCCGTTGAAAAATCGGTCAACGAACTTCCTCAGGAAAGTTTGAAGGACACAGGAACCAAGGATCGCACCCAGAAGGACCATCAGGACCGGAAAAATCAGCACATCCTGGAGTTGGAGGACAGGGATGAGTCACAGGACAAGGATAGGAGGGATTGTGAAGTCAATCTCAATTCCGAGAACATTGTTTCTCATTGAAACGAGATTTCGTTCTTTGGAAAATGTACTCATTGAGTATTTGACAAATAATGAAGAAGATAATGAAGAAATTGGAACGATCATATCTCATATCCAGTTTGAGAGAGTTCGATCTTCCAAAAATCCATGAAGAAATCCGTGTTTCGCTGAAGACGTGTAGAAATCCGTGTCTTTCCGAAGGTAGATTGAGATCCGTAGATTAAGACTGCTGTAAGAAACACATCTTCGACCAAGACCAGGGATTTCTCAATCATCCCATCAGGTTGAAGAGGATAACTGTAAAAATGCTTAACACAAATAGGTTAAGAAACGAAGCAATCCGAGCGACGTTCAGATAATTCAAATCCTGAGGCAAAGCCATGAGCTACTCCATCAAAACACTCGTCTCGAGGTCTCCTTTAAAGTATGAGTTCAAAATGTTTAAAGATCATTGTCCTTTAAGAATTATCGTCCCATCGACTTATTGACGACGCGAGGGCACTAGGTTCGTAAACAATAATTATCCCATCGACTTATTGACGACGCGAGGGCACTATTGTCCCATCGACTTATTGGCAATGCGAGGGCACTTCCTGTATGAACAATAATTGTCCCGTCGACTTATTGACGATGCGAGGGCACTACGTTTGTAAGCAATAACTGTCCCATCGACTTATTGGCAACGCGAGGGCACTATTTTCCAATCACTTCAATTATGGTTTGGTTATCGTGTTTTTAATTCCCATAAGTAATCCCAATTCCGCTAGTATAACCTCCTTTGATAAAAACTGTCCTCAGACTGAAGAAATGACACACACTTCAAATCAATAACTGACGCCAACTTCAAATTATTGAACAGCGCCACATTCACGCATCGTATTCGGTCACAGAGTTTGAGTCGAAGGATTTATCATTAATTTCACTCAAATCACTCATAACCTGATAGAAAGAAAATTAGGCTATAGAGGTTAGCCTGAAAGAGAGGCCTGAAATTAGGGTTGGATTCATCATCCGAAACCCCTACTACCTTTTATACATATAACTGATTCGTCAAAAGTTGGAGTATGATTATTAGGCAAAATTCTGTGTAAATCATGTTAAGGTTATTATAAGGTAGAAGATAGTCTTCGTCCCTTGTCTACCTGCTTTTAGTTTCTTGGTTGGCTCAGGTTTTGATTACCTCCCCGACTATTTTCGCGGAAATTACAAGCGGGTGTTCGCGAACTCGAAGGTGAATTATAGAGATGTTGATTTTGGTCTGAGCCGTCACGACCGTTATTATCCCGGTCACGCCACGAATTCTGTCTATCTGGCTGATTTCTATCCAAATTGTCGATGTGACGTTTCAAAGCGAAACATTTTTGGGCATCATGACCTGTCTTTTTGCAAAATAAACAAGTTTTAATATAGTTTCGGTTTTGCTGCCTCTCATTATAACTCTCGCTATTTCGGTGGGAGTTGGATTGGCTCTGTTGCGGCCAAGGAGTGGTAGAGGGTTTCGCTGGGGAACTCTTAACCGGGGAAGCGGGTTTTTCCTCAGCGATTTGACGAATACGTTGAGAGCCCAGGGCCTCTTGATTGAGGATTTCAATTTCTAACCCTCTTACAATAGCTTCGCGAAGAGTGGGAGGTTTGGCCATCTTCAGGGCATGTTTGGTAGTTGGATCAGAAATTGCGTTTATGAAACGCGCACAGGTCAGTTTGTCTCTGCTGGATCCTAGACAATCAGGAATAGCACTTCGTGCCAATCGCTCAAGATCATGCCCAAGCGTGGCCAAATCCTCTCCCTTCTTTTGTCGGCGGTTCTCAAATTGAGTAAAGTATAAGTCAGTTAGATGTTCCTCTCCGAAGCGCAATTTTAGAGCGATGCAAATTTTATCAAAGTCTCGCGCATCGAAGTCGGACAAAGAACTCAAAGCGCTAAGAGCATTTCCTCTTAGTGACGCGGTCAAAGTCGCGGCTTTCTCTGCAGAATTCCATTGATTTAATTCCGCGATCATTGAAAACTGGCGTTCATAAATCGCCCACGGAGTCGAACCGTCATACGTGCTCGGTCTGACATTCTGAGAGCTTTTACTCCGATTGTCTGAAGTTAATATTCCCGGGTTTACTCCTTGAAAAGCAGACGGACCGGTGACCAGAGAAGGAGCGGTGGCGGCATTAACTGACACGAGATTATTCAAAGGGAACCCGGACAGCACTTCGGAGATGATGTCTCGCAAGTTCTCGCGATTTAATTCCGGTGCCCTCTGAGGTGGACGTTGAGGAACACTCGCTTCTACTCCCGCAAAGCAACTATCACGGTTCTCTCCACCACCCCTGGCGCCGTACAAGTTAGTAAGGGTACGCGGAGGCAACACATTGACATTTCTAGGAGTAACATGAGAGAAATGGTCGAAATTAGTCTCCGGAAACAACTGCTCTGGCGACCCGGCAACATCTCCACGAACATTGTTTCCTATAGAATATTGTCTATAAATGTTAGAATTAAGATTCCTGCTTCCGATCTGGTCTGCGGGAAACTGCACATCCTCTCGACCTAAATTTATTGTCGGACGAGCTTCCTCGTTCCTGCGTCCAGCGGCCTGGTCATAACGTGGCAAATTCCCACTACAGACCTGCGTCTGAAGCTCCGGCGAGAGCGGTGCCAACGGCATCGCTCTGCTTGAACCAGGTCGGTGTAAAATAGGTGGATCTAACCTTAGTGCCTCGGCGGACACAAGACGGCTCGATACCCGGTTCGGAGGCGTAGTGCGGCCTCCTGAAGTCGGTCTGGGTTGACCTTCCAGGACCTGGACCGTTCGGCCTTCTACACGCTCTAAGCGAAGACGCACCTCTTCCTGTTGACGGCGGAGGACGTCCTGTTGCTGTTGCAGGTCGTCCTGTCGTCGCTGAAAATCGGTCTGGAGACGCTGAATCATCTGTTGTCGTTCTTCCTTCTCTCGCTGTAGCTCGAGTCGGCGAACTTCAACTTCCGATTGACGTTCATCCCTCTCGCGTTCTAATTCGAGGCGCTGAACTTCTAGATCGCGTTCCATCCCGAGGCGTTGAACCTCCAGATCGCGCTTTCGCTGCTCTCTCTCCCGTTCTAACTGAATTCGTTGAATCTCGATTGTCTGCACGAATTGTTCCTGTGCACTTTCAGATTCCAGCCGACGGAGTTCAAGTTCGAGTCGCCGATTCTCGCGTTCTTGTTCTTGAGCGAGTAACCGCTCTTCTGCAATCTTCGCAACTTCAGCATTCAATTGATTGCTGAGTTGACGCTGCACCAAAAGTTGGTGTTGTTGTAGTAAGTCTTGGACTGGGAGTGTCGCAACGTTTTCTCCTTCTCCAGAAAGTGGCAGCTGAGGCCGTGGAACATCAGGAGTCGCGGACGTCGCAGGCCCTTGGGTTGCTGCGGCAATCTCGTCGATCTCTGATAAAACAGATTGGAGGTCGCGAGTGCGCCGAGTAGTGCGTCGCTGCTTGGGCGGAGACGGTGCTACCGGTGCTGCGTTCTCTTCATTCATCATATTTCGTAATCGTAGTCGCTTGTGCAGACGTTTTTCTGGTCACCTTCTCTTTCACTCACAAAATCTCCAAATATCGAATCAGGAAGAATCCCACTTCTGACACCAATGTAACGAAGGATGGGACCTTGTCACTAATAAATAAAGGGTTCTCCCGAAATGATAAAGGCGACACGTGAGACCAAGTTTAAGGTGCAAGAAATTATATGTTTATTCAGCAAGTGAATATACGTGTTCAGAGTTTAAAGTCTGGGACAAGACTGTTTTTACAATAATACTGGTCGTCGAAGCGACCAGAAGATTCAGATATTTCATATCAGTTATTTCTATCAACTATTTCCTCAGAATACTAAGTTCAGGGGCGTCTCATTATGACCTCCCCTGATATAACGGGTACCTTTGTAACAGTATATTGTGCAACTCGTGCGGGAAGTTGGCGATTCTCGATGAGTATGTAGAAACATATGTATATTGGCAACGATGGCTATGATATAACAACAGCACACATACAGTTACACGTAGCACACACAAGAACCACAGACACTTACACTATGCTTTTGTAAACAGACACTATCGACGAGTATGCTGTGTATGTACCTTCATTCTATACAAGAGTCAGTTGATCTCGAATAAAGCTAAAGGAAAGTCGTATTCGATTATACTCCGCAAGTCTCGGTTATTCATTCATACCTCGCTTCATTTATTTCATGTGGTAAACAGGGTTTCAACAGGTTATGGGCCCAGAGGATAAGTGATCGAATTGGAGGTGATGAATAGTTAAGGAACTGAGAAACTAAAGAACTAAAGTGAACTCAAGATTAAAGTTGCTTTGCACAACGTGCGATCGCTAAAGTGAAACGGAGCAATGGCGGACGGTGGACATCAAGCTTCCATCAGCAAGCTGAATAATGACAATTATCAGATCTGGAAGTATAGAATGGAAATGTTGCTCATCAGAGAAGATTTATGGGATGTAGTCACCAGTGATTGCCCAACGGAAGCAGCACAGCAGCCAGCGTGGATCAAACGCGACGGTAGAGCACGCGCGACTCTGAGCCTAATGGTTGAAGACAATCAGCTCGTGCATATTCGTATGAAAAGGACTGCGAAGGAAACTTGGCAAGCCCTGAAAGATTACCATGAGAAATCGACTCTTACGAATAAGGTGTTTTTGCTAAAGGAAATATGCAACATGCGGCTAAGAGAGGATGGAGACATGGAGAGTCATATTGTAAAGATGCAGGAGTTGGTGGACAAATTGACGGCTCTGGGTGAAGTGCTCGCGGACAAACTCGTTGTTGCTATGCTGTTATGTAGTCTCCCGGACTCGTTCGGCACGATGATAACAGCGCTGGAGTCAAGGTCAGAAGAGGATCTCACACTGGCTCTCGTAAAAGGAAAACTGATGGACGAACACAGAAGACGCAAAGGACAAGCATCGGCATTGTTGGATACAACAGAAGCGGCCTTGAAAGTACAAGGCAGCAAGCGGGGTGGTGCGGCTGATACATCGTGTTATTTCTGTCATAAGCCGGGTCATTTGAAGAGAGATTGTCCCAGGTATAAGCGATGGAAAGCCAACAAAGACAAGGCGAACGTAGCTACCGCCGATAAAGACGCTGATACAGATGTCGATGGTATCGGTATGGATATCGGTGCAACTGTCGGTGTTGATGATAATGAGCTAGAAAGTTATCCAGATGTGGCGTTCTGTGTCGGTAATCAAAACTCGAAAGAAGTGTGGTACTTTGACTCGGCGTGTACTAAACATATGACGAACGACATTGACTTTTTCACGTCAATGGATTCAAATTATCGTTCCAGAGTGCGCGTCGCGGATAAAAGATTTACCGAAGTTCTCGGGATCGGTATCGGGCAAGTGACATGCGTAAATCAGACAGGACAGGTTTCAGAGTTGACTTTAAAGAACGTGCTGTACGTTCCAGAATTTGAATCAGGGTTAATATCAGTGAGAGTTCTGGACAAAGAAGGTTTCGGTATAACAGTAAAGAACAGTGTGTTGACAGTTTCTCGCGGTAATGCAGAAGTGGCGGTTGGTATAGCACACGAGGACATGTATGAGTTGAAGGTTCCGGAAAAGGCTCTACAGGTCAACGGAGGACACTCTAAGGATTGCATTCATCTCTGGCATCGACGGTTCGGTCATCGGGATCCCGAGGCGATCAAGAAACTCGCGCGTGAGAATCTGGTATCGGGGATGAAGCTACAGCCGTGCGGAATAAAGAAGTTATGTGAAAGCTGTATTAAGGGAAAAATGGCGCGTTTGCCGTTTCCGAAGGAATCAGAAGGTAAAACAGACGCTCCATTACAGCTGATACACTCTGATGTCTGTGGTGCAATTCAGACAATGACTCCAGGAAAACGCAAGTATGTCATGACGTTAATAGACGATTATAGCCGCTTTACACAAGTTTTTCTCTTGAGAGAGAAATCTGAGGTTTCGAATGTGCTCAGGAATTTTGTAGAACACGTAAAAACAAAATTTAATAAGAAACCCCAAATCATCAGATCAGACAGAGGAGGGGAATACATCTCACAGGAACTGCGGAACTACCTGGACAGCGAAGGGATTGAGGTGCAGCTGACGGCGCCGTACACACCACAGCAGAATGGAGTGGCCGAAAGGAAAAACAGGACACTGATGGAGGCTGTGAGGACCATGTTATTGGATGCGAAGCTACCGAAAACATACTGGGGAGACGCGGTCGTCACTGCAGCGTATTTACAGAACCGTTCGCTGACTAGATGCAGAACTCGCACACCTTATGAGCTTTGGTATGGAACAAAGCCAGACGTGAGTAATATTCGCACATTTGGATGTAAGGTTTTTGCGCATGAGCCAAGCGCGAAGCGACAAAAACTAGACGATAAAGCGAAGGAATATGTGTTAATCGGATATCCGACAGAATCTAAGGCCTACAGATTATTGGATCGGAAGCTCGGAAACGTCATAATCAACAGAAATGTAAGGTTCGTGGAGGACGAGACGGAGGAAAATCACCATACAGAGAAACACGGAGTCGGTGAATCCGTTAATAAGGAAGCTGGATCGGTTACAGTGACTCTCGACCAACCACGAACGAACGACCCTCTACAGGACGCAGAAAATGAATCAGAAGGCGATCTGGAACAAATCGAGCAAGGTGAGGGATCACGTGAAAATGCTAACGATATAAGCGTTGTCACGGTAACAGATTCATTTGAAAGTTTGTCCGATGAGGATGATTCAGTATTTGAGCATTCAATGTCAGAAGACGAAGAGGGGGAGCTCATGCCTCGCAGGATGACTCGACCGAACAGAGGCGTTCCACCTGAAAGATACCAACCACAGTCTATGGCAGCTCAGGAAGATAGTAAAGAACCGACGTGCAGAAAAGAAGCGTTGTCAGGACCAAACGCATCTGCATGGAAGACCGCAATGGACGACGAAATAAAATCGCTTCGTAGTAATGAAACCTGGAAGCTAGAGAAGGTTCCCGCTGGAATTAAAACAATTGGGTGTAAATGGGTGTTCAAAACTAAAGAATTCGCAGACGGACGACCTGATCGATTGAAAGCAAGGCTAGTAGCACAGGGTTTTTCCCAAAAATACGGAACAGATTATAATGAAGTATTTGCACCTGTGGTGAAACAAACTACCCTTCGTACACTGTTATCGATCGCAGGTCAACGAAACTACAAAGTTAAACATCTAGACGCGAAGACAGCCTTCCTCAACGGAAGGATCGAGGAAGAAATATATATGAAGCAACCACCAGGATACGAGGAACCAGGGAAAGAGGACTACGGATGCAGGTTGATACGAAGCATTTACGGGCTGAAACAGGCAGCAAAAGCCTGGCATGATCGGCTAAACGAAGTTCTAGGTCAACAAGGATTCAAGGAAAGCGACGCGGATTGTTGCTTGTACGTGAAGAGAGAAGAAAATGAAGTCATTTACCTTGCAGTATACGTAGATGACATGATCGTAACGAGCAGGTCATCAAGCGCTATAGAGAAGGTAAAAAGGGAATTGAACGATCAATTCTGCATCACTGATCTAGGTAACTTGGAGTGTTACCTCGGGATACAAGTGAGAAGAGACAAGGACGGAAACTTCTTCATCTGCCAAACGGAGTACATAAAAAGGCTCTTAAAGCATGCAGGATTAACGGATGCAAAAGAATCAACGATACCTATGGACGTTGGTTACGCAAAATTAAGAGCGGATTCGCCCGAATTCAACAGTGAAGGTTATCAACGGCTGATAGGCGGACTGCTTTACGTAGCAGTCAACACGAGACCGGACATCGCAGCTCCAATCTCAATACTGAGTCAACACATACAGGCTCCAAGAAAAATCGACTGGATTGAACTACGACGTGTTGGACGATATCTCAAGCGCACGATAGATAACGAATTACGACTGAGTAATACGACAGAAACAGACTCCGAACTTGTGGGATTTGCCGACGCAAACTGGGCAGAAGACCGCGAGGATAGAAAATCTAACAGCGGTTATATTTTCAAAATAAACGGAGGAACTGTCAGCTGGGCATGTCGTAAACAGGGATGCGTGGCTTTATCTTCGACTGAAGCAGAGATCATCGCTCTTGCAGAGGCATGTCAAGAGGCCGTATGGATTCGAAGATTACTTCAAGACTTCGGCGAGGTGCAGAAGGGTCCGACTACAGTTTATGAAGACAACCAAAGCTGCCTCAATAAACTAAAGAAAAGAGGAAGCAGCGCTAGAACCAAACACATAGACACAAAATATTTCTATTCAAGGGATTTAAATAGAAAAGGGATAGTGAAATTGATATACTGTCCCAGCGATTTGAACGAAGCGGATTTGCTTACAAAACCGCTTGGGGCGACTAAACTTAACAATTTTTGTAAAAGGATCGGAATACAATTCTGGAAAGGGGCAGAGAAGCATCGTTGAGGGGGTGTGTAGAAACATATGTATATTGGCAACGATGGCTATGATATAACAACAGCACACATACAGTTACACGTAGCACACACAAGAACCACAGACACTTACACTATGCTTTTGTAAACAGACACTATCGACGAGTATGCTGTGTATGTACCTTCATTCTATACAAGAGTCAGTTGATCTCGAATAAAGCTAAAGGAAAGTCGTATTCGATTATACTCCGCAAGTCTCGGTTATTCATTCATACCTCGCTTCATTTATTTCATGTGGTAAACAGGGTTTCAACAGAGTAAGAGTATGGCGCACGAGTCGCAGGCGAGTTGTCACGAGCCGTAGACGAGTGTCGACATGCTCGCACGATTCGGGGATCGACAACCCGCACGCGTTGCATACTATGCTTTTTGTAACCCCTTGCAATGGGTAGTTCGATTTCGCCGCCGCGGCACTCGGCACTCTAACCTGAGCGTGGCGTAGAGCAGCACACGCGATCGTAGTTACCAAGTGTCCCGTCTGATGGCGCTAGCTAACACAGTCTCGCTGAGACTAGCGTGAAATAATGAATATTAAAAACATATACATAAGCTTAAACATATTATTTCACGCTGAAACCGTCGTCTGCTATATTATTTCACGCTCTCCGCCCAGCGCAGTAATCGACCGCTTCGCGCACTTTCCGCGGTGCGCGAAATCGAACTTCCCATGCAAGTGTTGCAAAAATATAAATTTCGTAACACCTGCATGGAAAGATCGACTCCGCGCACTGTGGAGGGTGCGCAAAATGGCTGATTCCCTTACCGGCCGAAAGCAGTGCTGGAATGTCCACATTCTGGCACTGTCTTCGGTCGGTAAAAGGATCAGCTAACTCGCACATTCTCCACAGTCCGCGAAGTCAGACTTTCCATATCAGGTTTTTGTACAAAAAACAGGATGTGGATCTCGTGAGGGTTGGCGATTCCTAACTCGTGTGAATGCCGACACTCGCCATCGGCTCGTCCGGCATACCTCACATTCGTCCGGAATCTGCAACTTCCCGCACTTGATGCACAATACATATACTAGTCATTCATATTGTACAATGTTAATGGAAGTATCATTGTGCAATATCACAACCAGGACGCGATAGATCGAGGGGTTGATCACTCCTCAATTTGGTGTACATCAGATCACAAGATTTCAAATATTGCAAGTCATTAATGTACTTATATAGAAATTTTTAAGTGAACAACATTGGTGATAAATTCACGCACCTGTATTCGTAAGTCACCTCAGCAGACTGTTCCAGGTGTAACGTGGTGTATTTGTTTCAGCGTGCATTTCAATCCACTGGTGGCTTCCAGATCCGGGCGTATATCAAGTTCAATAATAGTATATTGTGCATCAAGTGCGGGAAGTTGGCGATTCCGGACGAGTGTGAGGTATGCCGGACGAGCCGAAGGCGAGTGTCGGCATTCACACGAGTTAGGAATCGCCAACCCGCACGAGATCCACATCCTGTTTTTTGTATAAAACCTGACATGGAAAGTCTGACTTCGCGGACTGTGGAGAATGTGCGAGATAGCTGATCCTCTTACCGACCGAGGACAGTGCTGGAATGTGGACATTCCGGACACGGAGTGCCGGAATGTCCACATTCTGGCACTGCTCTCGGCCGGTAAGGGAATCAGCCATTTCGCGCACCCTCTACCGTGCGCGGAGTCGAACTTCCCATGCAGGTGTTACGAAAAGACATGTTTATTCAATTCAATTCGCTGAAGACTGTGTACGTTCCTGGGCAAGGATAACGACAACGAATTTTGTAATTGGTTGATCGGCAGTCCAATGCTGTTTGCAATCCACTGAATCCTAGCCGTCCAGCAGTCCTGTGATTGGGGGCCAAGAGTAGGGGTGGATACGCCCGACGACCACAGCGCGAACACTCTTCCACGTTGTTGACACTGGGCTATAAATTCATTACTTTTTCAGCTAGATGGGCGATACTGAGCTCTGCATCAATAGAATATGATATGACACGTTTTTCCGTACTTGCTTTTACTGTTAACGGACAGAATGGCTTCAGAATTATTATCCTATCAAGATATGTCCGTTGTGTTACACCTTTGGAGATGAGTTGGAGTACTAGTTGGAGCATGCCATCATTCGAGTTCTGAATAAAGGCCAAGTACTCGTTATCATCAATCGCAGCTGTCAGTAAAACCTGTGCAAACGCGTCAAAACTGCAGGTTTTGTGCACAAAGTATGAATTTCCATTCACTTTGACCTCCCGGCAATGCAGTCTATTCGCTAAGAGTACGGCTTTTTTATTATTTGAAAGATGCGAATTCATGTGGCGAACTTCTGGATAAGGTCTGAAGTATTCGCTCATCTTCATGGGCTGGCATCTTTCTGTGGAAACATTTTCAGTTTGAGGCCCTGAGGCTGTCTTTGCACATGGTGTTAGTTCATCCGTTGCATGGGCGTTAAGATTGTTTGCCAAATTGTTATTTTGTTGCTCCACAACTACATCTGTGTTCGCTGTGGAATAAGTTTTACATTGAGCTTTGAGTATTTCTGTATCATTACACGTATTACAATTTTGACAAATGAAATATTTTTTTCTAAATTCAAATTCAAATGGGAATTTCCAGACTAACTTATACCTGTATTGAACACCAGAATGTAATTTGAGAAAAGTACACAAACAGATATCAAGAATATATGTAAAAAATCTGTTACATTTCAATCCATATTAAGTCAATGAATACCTTTGAAATTGAAGTCTCGTACGTGTGTGGTTGTTCTATGCAGTTGATCCAGGGGTGAATTCCCGTTTGGTGATTACCACAACCAGATTTCTCCATTATGTTATGTAGCCCAGTTATTCCTTCCACCTTGGAATAAGAATGGTCAGCTAACGCAAGATGCATCAGCTCGTTGCTGTAAGATTTATCTGCTAACGGCGTGGAGGATAAAAAGTCCATGTTCATATGCAAGTCTGTCGAATTTTCTACAATTTGTTTAGTTCCGCGGCGTAAGTTGCCTCAGATGGCTGATTTGCAACACAAATCAAGTTTGAGTCAATATTCCAATTGATAGGTGTCAAGTCTGAGTTTATAGGATCGAGTAGGTTCCGCTTTTTGACACCAATCTTCGCTAGACATCAATTCCGGGTCAATGGTTTCTAGAGGTATTAATTCTGTTTGACGTCCTTGGAAGCTTCTTCAGACATCTCAGTTCCACCAGATGGGTTTGTACACTGGTCAACATTGGATTGAAAATTTGGTGAACCGAGCAAGGTTGCTCCAGCGATATCCCGAGCATGCATCTTAATAAATTTATCTACACGGATTGGTCTCTTCACATTTCTGAAACCTTGATTCTTCAAAGTAGTTGAATATGACTCTACATAACACTTGGGTGGTTCGACGTCTCCGGGTCGTATGAGCTCTCGCGCCTGTCGCTTCTTCGAAACAGTAAATCCCTCAGATTTCATTTGTTTTTGGGCTTTTCTACGTGCCTCTCCAGTCCAGGAGGGGGTGTCATTGTGACGTCCAGTGTCTCAAGGCCCAAGTGTCCTGCTGATGTTAACCAGGCCTCATCCCGTAGGGCCCAAGGCGCTGCGCGTAGCCTCTTCAGGGGGTGAGACCCTTGCCGGTCGGGTAGACGAGGCTCCACACTTGGCGCCGAGGGGGAAATAACTCCTTGAATTGACGTGTCAATAGTCCGTGAATTAATTCGTAATTCACTGAATTAACGAGAATTACTTAAATTAACGAGAATTACCTGAATTGATAGTGAATTACTTGAATTGACGAGAATTACCTGAATTAACCGTGAATTACTTGAATTATCAGTGAATTACATTGAATTAACAGTGAATTACTTAAATTAACAGTGAATTACTTGAAGTAATGGATATTACCCGAATTGAAAGTGAATTACTTGAATTAACGAGAATTACCTGAATTAACCGTGAATTACTTGAATTATCAGTGAATAACATTGAATTAACAGTGAATTACATTGAATTAACAGTGAATTACTTGAATTAACTGTGAATTACGTGAATTAATGAGAATTATCTGAATTAGAAGTGAATTACTTGAATTAACGCGAATTACCTGAATTGAAAGCGAATTACTTGAATTGACGAGAATTACCTGAATTAACCGTGAATTACTTGAATTATCAGTGAATTACATCGAATTAAAGGTGAATTACTTGAATTAACAGTGAATTACGTGAATTAACAGTGAATTACTTGAATGACTTGAAAAAAACCCAGCGAATTACATTGAATTACCGTGAATTACTTAAATTAACAGTGAATTACTTGAAGTAATGGATATTACCCGAATTGAAAGTGAATTACTTGAATTAACGAGAATTACCTGAATTAACCGTGAATTACTTGAATTGACGAGAATTACCTGAATTAACAGTGAATTACATTGAATTAAGTTGAATTACATTGAATTACTCTGAATTATTCTGAATTGAATGAATTATTTTGAATTGAATGAATTATTTTGAATTGAATGAATTATTTTGAATTGAATGAATTATTCTGAATTATTTCAACCCAAGAATTGATGTGTCACTCAAATCACGAGTTATTTCCCCCGAGGGGGAAATAACTCCTTGAATTGACGTGTCAATAGTCCGTGAATTAATTCGTAATTCACTGAATTACTCGTGATTTGAGTGACACATTCACTGTTAATTCAATGTAATTCACTGTTAATTCAATGTAATTCACTGATAATTCAAGTAATTCACGGTTAATTCAGGTAATTCTCGTCAATTCAAGTAATTCACTTTCAATTCAGGTAATTCGCGTTAATTCAAGTAATTCACTTCTAATTCAGATAATTCTCATTAATTCACGTAATTCACTGTTAATTCAAGTAATTCACTGTTAATTCAATGTATGTATGTTTATTTAATGTTCCCCTTGGGGTTACATGACTTCACATTTCCTTAACTTCTATTCTTAACACATTACTTACATTATTTTACATTTCTTTATACATTCGCTTAATATTACTCTTATTTACTATTTTTCCTTATCCCGATCTTTGGCCTTTTCTTTGGTTTTTGCTTTTTGCTTTGCTTTTTTATTTGCCTTTATGCCACCACTTGCCTCTTTTCTACCTTGCCCTCTTTTGTTTCTCTTTGCCCTTGCTCATGTTCCTTTCTTTACTCGTTTGCCTTGTTTATGCCCGCGCTTGCCCATTTTATTCTTTACTTAGTTTTTACTTCACTTCCTTTCATTCATCCACGCATCCATTAACCTCTTATGTCTTACAATTAGTCTACTGCCTTCATTCGCTGACTCCCGTTTCCCATTCTCTCCTTTCGTTCCTCGCTTTCCATTCTCTTACACCTTCAATTTCCCTCATCCACACCTCTCCTTCCCCCTCCTGTCCAAGCAGTTGCCCCACCTTTTCCTGCCAGCTTTCACTTTTATCCCTTCCTCCCATGCACCCTTCCCATACGTGCTCCCACGTCTCCTCTTCCATTTCACATAGCCTGCACAACCTGTTTTCTTCCTCTTCCCAATACTTCGCTTCTCTCACTTCCCCCCCTAGTCTAAACCTCGCTACCCTTTGCCATCTACTCTCTCCCCATCCCTTTCTCAGGTATTCTGGCACACCGTCGCTCTTTATTCCTTTGTACCATTTGTTGTATCTCGAGCCCCAGATTTTTTCCCATCTTTCTTCTCTTTGCTTCTCTTGGTCCCTTCTTTCTATTTCCTCATACCCAATTCTTTGCTCCACCCTCCCGTCGTTTGGCTCATGGTCCCCTATTTCCCACATGTTCATGAATTTTTTCCTATCCTCTTCCCATCCCGATATAGCTGCTCCCCTTCGTTTTCTCTCTTTTACTTCCTCCCAGCACTTTCTCGCCAGTTCGCTTCCTTTTCCTTCTTCCAGCCTTCTTTCGAAATTCCATGCCCTTTTTCCTGCCTTTGTCCTCAGTTTTGCTCTCATTAGCTCCTCCCTTACCATATATCCTGGCGTTCTCCAGTCTACCCCCAACGTCCATCTTATATATCTTTCCTGCAACGCTTCCATTCCATTCCATTCCCTCCACCCCCATATCTCCGCTGCGTACTCCGCTACTGTCCACACGAGTCTGTCGAACAGCCACAATCTCCTCTCCCAGTCTTTTGCAAATCTTCTCTTTCCTATGCCCCATACCTGCTTCATCACCACGCCAGCTTTCCTTACTCTGTCTCTCACATGCGCTTCCTGCCCTCCGTTTTTCATTATCACATATCCCAGATACTTAAATTCCTTCACCTCCTCGATCTTCTCTCCTTTCCAGTTCCATTCCATTCCCCTGTTTCTTCCTCCTCCTTTTCTGCATCTCATTATCTTGGTCTTTTTCGCGTTCAGTGTTAGATTCTTTTTTTCTAGATATCTCTCCAATCTCCTTATCAGTATCTTCATTCCTTCTTCGTTTTCCGCCATCAGTGCCACGTCATCTGCGTATACTAGCGTGTACACCCTTCCTCTTCCTAGCTTCACCCCTGCCGCCTCCCCCGCTCCGCTCATCTCCTCTTCCATGTCTGCTATTAGCAGATTAAATAAGAATGAGCTCAGCGGGCATCCTTGTCTAACTCCCCTCACTGTCCAGAATTCCTCACCCACCTCTCCTCCTACTTTCACTCTGTTTTTTGTTTCATTATAAATCTCTTTCACTCTCCTTACTAGTTCCATCCTCACACCCCTCCCTCTCATTGCTTCCCAAAGCACCCCTCTGTTTACCGAGTCAAATGCCGCTTTCAGGTCAATAAACATGACTACCATCTTTCCCTTCTTCCTATTTATTCTCCTGTTGATCAGGTGATTCAATACAAAGATGTTATCCACCGTTCCCATGCCTTTTCTAAACCCTGTCTGGTTATGGGGTATCATCCTGTCTCTCTCCATCTCCTCTTCTAGTCGCCCGGCCAATACTGACGCATATATTTTATATAGTGTCGGCATTAGTGTTACCCCTCTATAGTCCTCTGCTTTTTCCCTCCCTGATTCTTGACTATCGGCACGATCCATCCTTCCTTCCACACTTCCGGGAACCCTGCCCCTTTCCAGACTTTGTTGCAGATCTTCCATACCCACTCCTCCACCTCTTGTCCTCCGTATCTCCATATTTCGTTTACTATTTCATCTCCCCCGGGTGCCTTCTTGTCTTTTAGCTTTTCTATTGCCTTTCTTATTTCTTCTCTGTTTATTTCTGGCTCTTGGTCTTCTTCCCTTTTTTCATTCTCTCTCCCCTCGCTCTCTATTTGCTCCACCCCTCCTAACAGCTTCATGAAGTGTGCTTTCCATTCTTTTTCTTCTATTCCTTCCTCTACTCTGCGCTCTCTCCGTCTCTCCCTGTTCAGCAACTCCCATACTTTACTTTCCGTTTTGGCCTCGTATGCCTCTCTCATGAATCTCTCATTCTCCTCCTTTCTTTTTGCCTCACACATTTTGTTATATTCTCTTTTTTGGTTTCTGTACCTTTCTTCGGTTGCTTCCTCTTTTCTCCATTCCCTTAGCGCTCTCCTTACTTCCTTCTTTTTATTTCTTGTTTCCTCATCCCACCACCCTTTCTTTCTTGTTGTTGCCCTCTCTTCGTTTCCCCTCCTTTCTTCTTCCGTTTCCTCTGC
>JAEUYN010001981.1:0-28309 GCA_018257835.1 Euura lappo
AAGCGAGGCTGTGCAGTCAGCTGAGATGCAATGAGCTGAGTTATCTATTTGTTTGATCAAATCCGCGTTTGATTCTTTGGCAATCGAATCAGTTGTTCGAGGCAGGTCGTCTGAATGTGTGACGAAATTGCTTAATGGTAGTATAATCTTTGGATCAAGATCTCGAGAGGTACCGGCCATGGGTTTGTCGGAAACAGAGTAGTTGGTGAATGATAGTTGAGGAGGATGTATGATTTGAATAAAAAAAAATGGTGTTGTACTCTTTGTTACTTGTGTTTACTTGTTTTGAGTTTATATTAGTTTGTTAATTGTAGTTGGGGCGTTAGTTTGTTAGTTGCAGTTGAGGCATTAGTTAAATATTAGTATGGCTCAGGGTGTGGATTTTGGGTAGGATTTCATCTGTGGGCGTGTGCATGGTGTAAGCGATGTATAGTGTGTGTAATGCCATCAGTGTAATAAGTTTCCATTAGTTACTTCTTGTAGGGTAGGTGTGTGGTTAGATTGTTAATTATGAGATTGGTGTTAAGAGTTAGTAGGATTTAGGATGTGGGTGTTAGGTAGGAAGAAGAACGATTGGCTCAGTGATATGTATTATGTTATAGTAAGTGTGCTTTAAATATGTGAGTGTTCCTTTATCCGATACCAATATTCATTCCCATTTATACGAGGTACCTCATCATACAGTTTTAATCATACACAAATATTCTATACATTCTTTCACTCTCATACATTCTTGGTCGCTATATAAAGGAACTTTGTTGTTGGTATGTGTAATGTTGTATTTAAGTGTGTGAATTTGTTTGATTATGTAATGGAAATTGAAATTTAAAAAGGAAATGTTGGTGTCCAGTAGGGTTTGGTTTAATTTAATCTTGGTTCTGAGTTTCGTGTGCTAATTTTAATTTGTTTAGGTGGACGACTTTGGTTTTATTAGGAGTCAGGTAGATTTCTGCGTTAATGTTGTTGATTATTTCTTTAATTACGAAGGGTCCTTTGTAGTGGTCGTCGAATTTCTTGCGTGTTTCGTTTATGAGAAAGACTTTTTGTCCGGCTTCGAATGTTTGTGTGTTTGTGTTCCTATCATAGTATTGTTTTGATCTCAGCTTTGCTTTTTCTGAATTCTTTTTGGCTTCTTTTCGAACTCCGCGTAAATTATCTTTCAAGTCAAACAGATATGCGTCGTACGTGTTAGTTGTGGCTTCTGTAGGTGTAGTGTCAGTCGGTGATCTCGCTATTTTACCGAAGATTAGTTCGTGTGGTGTGAAGCCTGTTGCTTCATGTTTTGCGGTGTTATAGGAAAAGATTGCGAATCTAATGAACTCGTCCCAGTCTTTGCCTTGAGAGGTGTAGTGTGCTATGTGTTCTGTTATCGAAATGTGACTACGTTCTAGAGAGCCGTTAGACTGAGGTCTGTAGGGGGTCGTTTTGATCTTTTTAATCTTGAATAACTTACAAATCTGTCGAAAGACTTTGCTAAGGAAGTTTTGTCCTTGGTCTGTGAGAATTGACTTTGGTGAGCCGTAACGTGTCATGTATTCCTTTGCGAAAGTTGAGCCTATTGTTTGAGCTGTTGAGTCGGGGATAGGTATGGCGTCGAGGTATTTTGTTAGGTTGCATTGGATTGTCAGTAGGTATTGGTTATTGTTTTTCGTGATTGGTAGGGGTCCTACTATGTCAAGGGCTACTTTGTCGAACGCGTCGGATGGTGTGTCCGTGATCACCATAGGTAGCCTAGTTTTGATTCGCGTGAGCTTTTTGCGCTGGCAACTGTCACAAGTTTTTATGAACTCTTGTACTTGGCTTTTGAGATTTGGCCAATAGTATTTTTCTCTAATTCGCTCGTATGTCTTTGTTACGCCTTTATGACCGCCTACGAGAGATTCGTGACATTCTCGGATAATTTCTGGTCTTGACTGTACTTCTGGTACAGTAGTCTCGTGTGTGCAGAGTGTAATATTAATGTCTGAGTCAGCAAAAATGTAGTAGAAAAGTTTCTTGATTATTGTCCATCTGAAGGCTTCTAGTCCAGAGTTAATTTTGGAAAATGCGAGGGAGTGAATGTCTTTACTGATAAGAATGCGTTTCAAGTGAGCAAGGATGTTGAAAAGTTCCTCCAAATTACTTCTTTCTGTCCGTTTGTCTTTGATTACTAATGTGAAAATGTGTTTGTTCTTGAATTTGGTTCCGAATATTTCGGGTTTCTTCAAAGTTAGCCTGTCGAAAGATTCTTTCTTTATCATGTTCTCGTCTAACAGTTTTTTCGCTATGTCATCAGTCCAAGGAGAGTCTGCCGTTATGAAGTGAGCGTAGTTGTCTTTTAACATAAAAATTCCGTCTCTGGATTGTGTGACGTTAGGTATTGAAACAATATCGTCTAAAATATTAACAAATCGTTCGTAGGACTGAGTTTGGTTGTGTACTTTGTTGACGGGACGATTATGGTCGCTTGAAACTATCATCGAAGGATCTGATTGTTCTGTTCGAGGATTGTCTGATATATCCATAGGTGAATCAATACTATCGTGGTTTGTATCGCGTTCATCAATTGAATTGATGTCGTGTTCGTCTGTATGTATGTCGTGATCGTCGTCGGTGTCTAAGCGAGCATGGGTGTCAGGTGTTGGGCAAGGGTCGTCAGCTGAGTTGTCCGGCGAAGAAGGGGGCTGGTGTATGATCTTGCGAGGTGGAGGGGACTTGCGAGTGGTCGTGCGAGGAGAAGGTGAGGCGTTAGGAGCTGGAATTGCTGCGCGTGGGTCAGGGGGTCGAGGAGGGGGTTTTGTTTGTTGATCTGATGTGTCATCGTGTTTTTGCGATGTTTTGGGATCAAAATTGCAAACCGTGATTTTAATATCCGTGTCTTTAAAAATGTACTTTATCATACTTTTGACCAAATTCCAATCGAGCTTGTCTAGTCCACATCCTAGTCTCGGTATCGATATAGATTTCTTGCCGTCTTCTACTAATGCGAGTTTTAGTTTTACCAAGGTGTCGTACATGGTTTTGTTTGTCGGCTTATGGAAATGTTTATCCTTCGTGACGAGGTTGTAAATGTTACGCCGAGGGTACGCTACTGCAATGACGTCACTGATCTCAGGATTCGTTGCTTGCAATCTCTTTTTATGTATGAGTCCCTGTCTTATCATCTGGGCTGCTACACCAAGCGAGGTTGTACAGTCCGCTGAGATACAATGTGCTAAATTATCTTTTTGCTTCAATAGATCTGCTTGGATTTCCGTGACATTAGGGTTGCTAATTATCGGAAGATGATCTAAGTCGTTTAGGAACTCTACAAACGGTGGAGTACTTCCTGGATTGGGATTTCGCGAAGTAGAAGGTATGGCACTCGGTTGAGTGTTCTGTGGCAACCCATTGTGATTTAGGTTTTTCTTTTTAGCGTAGCGTTTCGAAGGGGAGAATTTTGGCTTAGATTTTGAGGTATGTTCCGCACGTTTCTTTGAAAGTTTTTGACTAGAATCAGAAGGATTCTTTGGTATTTTTATTTGATCATCAGAATCGTCTGAGGATTCTGGATAATTGTTTTTATTTATTCTCTGCCGCGGTGCAGGATTGCTAGAGGATTCTGTTTCGCGTTGTCTTTTAGTTGCGAGGAATTTAGGTGGAATATTTTTTACTCTTTTTGGTCTCTGAGCTTCTTCTAATAATTTGTCCAAATATTTGTCCATTGCGTCTCTCTCATCTGTGTTACGGTCTGTGCTTGTACTTGGGTTATTGTCTAGTTGTATTGTCGGCAGTGTGTTGGTTGTGTCGGTGTTCTCGACGTGTCGGGTTGCTACACTTGGACCTACTCCGTCTTCGTCGTCGGCGTCGTATGTGGAATCTGAACTGTCGGGCTTGTGGGCTAATACTTTTCTTCGCGGTTCTGCGCTGTTACTGGACTCTGTATTTATTTTACGTTTGACCGATATTGGATTTTGCCATGACATTTCTACGTCAGAGTCGTCTGAAAAACTTGAATCTGTGATGATTCCTATTTCTGCTATGTCTTCTGACTGATTTTCTCTAGGTCGTTTATTTGGCGCGGGGTTCGTAGAGTACTCGTCCGTGCTTCTGAGACGTTTTGATTCGGTTGGCAATACTTGAGCTGTATCGGGCACGGGGTTTCTTGAAAGTGCGTCCGCGTTCGTGTTTAATTTGCCCGGTTTGTGTACTATATCGCACGTGTATTGACCGATAAATATTTTCCACTCGTGTAGTCGTGATGACGGGTCTACCATGCTTCTTAACCAAGTTAGCGGCTTGTGGTCCGTTACCAACGTAAATTGTCTACCGTAGACGTATGGTCTGAATTGTTTCAACGCGAATACGACCGCGAGCAGTTCTTTATCTGTTGTTGAGTAGTTTATCTCTGCTTTTTGTAGTGATCTGGATGCGTAGGCAACTGGTAAATCTTCGCCTATCTTTCCTTGACTGAGCACTGCCCCTAGAGCGTATTTTGAGGCGTCGGATGTTATTATGAATGGTTTGCTAAAGTCTGGATATTGTAAAATTGGCTCTTTGCAGAGGTAGTCGCGTAGGGTTTCGAATGCAAGCTGGTGTTCAGAAGTCCAGATAAAAGGAGTGTCTTTTTTTAACAAGTTAGTGAGGCATTTCGCGATTTCCGCCATGTTTGGTACGAATCTCCGATAATAACCTACTAGTCCTAAAAATTCTTTGATTTTCGTCGCGTTTGTCGGTTGAGGGTAATCTCTGATTGCAGCTAAAGTTTTTGGATTTGGTCTGACGCCTTCGCGAGAAATGATATGACCTAAATAGGCGACTTCTTTTCTTAAAAATTCACATTTATCGGGTTGCAACTTGAGTCCGGCGTCGGATAATCGTGTCATTAGCTTTTTGAATTTTATCGCGTGTTCTTCTAATGATCTCGCGTAGATTACAATGTCGTCAAGATAAACAAACATTTCATTGCCTTGCAAACCCATAAGTACTTGATCCATTAAACGTTGGAAGGTAGACGGTGCATTCTTTAGACCGAAGGGCATTCTCGTATACTCGTAATGACCGTTAGGTGTGGAAAAAGCTGTTTTCGCGCTATCGTCTGGGTGCATTGGAATTTGGTGAAACCCGGAAGCTAAATCAAACGTTGAGAAATATTTTGCGGAGCCTAGCTGATCTAATATTTCTGTTATGTTTGGCAGGGGGTAGGCATCTCCGATGGTTTTTTCATTTAGCTTGCGAAAATCGATAACCATGCGCCATTTCTTTTCACCACTTGCGTCAGGATTTTTAGGAACAATGCAAACAGGAAAATTGTAGGGTGATGAGGAATTTTTAATGATCCCCTGATCAAGGAGTTTGGTTACCTGTCTTTTAATTTCCTCTTTGTGTACCGGAGGGTATCTGTACTGTTTCGTATGTACAGGGATCTCGTCTGTCGTAGGTATCTTGTGACTTACCAGATGTGTGTGACCTAATTTATCTCCAGGTAAATGAAATAGGTGGTTATATTCTACTGCAAGATCTAATGCTGCTTTCTTTTCCTCTTTATTGCAATGTTTGAGTCGTAAGTTTTCTTTCAAAATTTCTAGACGTTTTGAGCCGTGATTAGGAGCAATGATAAGCGGGTCTGTATTTTTGTTGATTTTACGCGTGTTAGTAGTGAATAGGATCTGAGGATTGGACGTGTACTCCGTGTCTGTAGGTTCGTTGACTTCTTCTAGAGTTACCGTCGGTCTCTTTATCTCAACTGCTTCGTCGTTTGTGTTTATTACGTACGCGTATGCGAATCCGTGTCTGTTCGTCACTAGAGCTTTGCCTAACTTTATGCCGTCGGCTACATGCTGTTTTCTGAGGAGTCCTGTTTTTATTGACGGGTTATCAACTTTGATCGAAATGACTTGTGCGGTTCTGGCTGGAATTAAGATTACGTTTTCGTCTAAAATTTTTAAGGGTTCTGAGATGTCTGAAGTTACTGTGTTAGTTTCGAAAGAAATAGTCGCGTTTTCTTTACATAAAAATTGTGCACCTAGGATCCCGTCTTCTTTGATAGGGAATGCATTGTTTACGACGTGGAATTCTTGTAGTCGATTTCCGATCAAGATTTCTACAATGCCTTGCGTTTCGACTGTACCAGGTGTTGAACCTGTGATTTTAATTTTGTTCGGTGCTTTGAAACGTGTGTCTCGGTGTAACGCGCTATGCCTGATTATATTTATGTCTGACCCGGTGTCGACCAAGAGTGTGCTTATCTCCTTTGCCAGCTGAGGCGCTTGTATGTGTACTTTAGGTGTGTCGCCTACTGACGTTGTTAGTATACACGCGGGTGTAAGATGATTTTTAGCTCGGCTTGACAACGGAATGGTTCCTGTTTTTCGGGAAAAGAGATGTTTGTTTTTAAAGCATATTACGGCGTTTTCGCTTCTGAAAAATTCGGAACTCAAAATACCATCTTCTTTAATAGGGAAATTGTCATCAACTAAATGGAATTCGTGTCGCGTGTTTGCGAAGTCTAGATTTACAATTCCTATAGTTTGCATTACCTTATCAGTTACTCCGCTTACTTCACGTACTTCTGTCGGCGGACATTGAAACTTTTTGTTTATTACTCTAGCTTTAATCAAATTTATGTTGGCGCCTGTGTCAATTATTAATCTCGCAATGTCTCCGATTACTTGCGGTGAATTGATCTCGATTATCGGTGATCCGTTCAATGGCTGTTTGGAATTGTCGGACGCTTTACTTAAGAACGGGCTGTCGACGCGTCCACGCGGCGGTCCCGGTACTCGTTTAAATTTTGCGTATCATTTTGAGCTGAATTCATTTGATATTGCTGTTGACCTTGCCCATCCGGCTGGCCGAAATTTGTGTAACTGATCTGCGAGTGATTTTGTTGTTGGTAGGGGTTATTGCGATTTTGTGGATTATTTCTATTGTCGTACCGATCTGACTGATGTTGATAATTATTATACTGTCTCTGATTGTTTGATTGGGATTGTCGCCTATTATTATTGTAACGCGGCTGGTTGTGAGATTGGGACTGTTGGTAGTTGGGTCTACGGTTGGAGGAGCGGTGGTTTTGTTGACGGTTGAAGGGACTTTGATTACCGTTATTACCTTGATCAGATCCCGAATTTTGCGGGTTGTACCGATTGTTGAGGTTTCTCCTGTTACAAAATTCATATGTGTGACCAATCCTATTGCAAAATGTACAAGACCGAATATTTGTGCGCTGTCTCGATCTGCATTCCTGAGTGGAATGACTGCTTCTGTTACAAAATGTACAAAAAATTTCTGAACTGCGTTGTCTTGATCTGCATTCCTCTGTGGAATGGCTGTTTCTTTTACAAAATGTGCAAAAATTTTCTGGGCCGCGTTGCGGTGATGGATTTGAATGGTTATTTGAGCGACGTTCGCTTACTTGCTTAGTTTCTTCACTAGCATATTTTACTAATTGCAATCTTTCTTGAATAATTTTCTCTGCGCCTACTGACAGATCGATTGCCTCTCTCAGAGTTCTTGGGTTTTCATAAGACACCCTAAGCTCTAATTCGCCCGCTAAGCCTTTTATGAACGAATAAATCGAATTTTGTTTTAAATGCTTAACTAAAACTGCCGCTTCGTCGGCTGATTCGTGAGACTCGATTATTTCGTGGGCTGAGCGCACGAGTTTTTCTATTCTATTTCCATATTCTAATGCTGACTCGTTTCGTGCTTGACAAGCTCTTGCAATCGATATTTCTACGTCGGATAAACGTTGCTTCGGACCAAAGGCTCTTTTCAAATCGGCCAGAAGGTGGCTTACATGGTCAATACGGTTGTCCGACAGTGCTAATTCTGCGTCACCGTCAACTTTGGAGCGGACTAGCGCAGTAAATACGGCTAAATCCTGTGGAGCGATTAAACGTTTCGCGTTTTCGACTTTTGTTATGAAAGATTTTACTGTCATGTTTGAACCATTGTAATTAGGAATCAACGCGGCGACTGCTTGGATTGTCAAGTATGAAGGAGTAGATGCTGCTGAGTCCGGCATCTTGAATTATTTACTAATTACAACTAAACAAAATAATATTAATTTCTATTGAATCTCGGAGACTTACAATGAGCTGAGTATGGCGAGGGCTGCGAAGAGGTATCGCATGGTTGCGATTGATGTAAGCTTCTTCTGACAAGGGGTTTGGGTGGTGGGGTGACGATCGGTGATCGTCGATGACGGCTGGCGGCTGCAACGGCTAGCGACGGCTAGCGACGGGTACAGGTGGGCTCTGCGTCGGATTGATGTCGTCCTTATCTGCTTCTCTCGTTCGCTCAGGATACCGGGGCTCGTTCGGTGTGGAGATTTTTGGTTTCGAATGACTCGATTAATTTTCAGTCTTCGATTAATTATTAAATTCTCGTCGTCTTATGTTTGCGAGAGATTTAATTTTCAATGGTTATCGCTGCGTCTGATTGGCAGGTTAGTCTCGTCGTCTTACGTGTGTTGCGAGAGCACAAATTTTTTTTGAATCACTGTTCACTTGAATTTCTTAATGATTAATATTCCGTCGTCTTATTGAGAATGCGAGGTATTTATTATTTTAACTTCCATCGTCTTATGGTTGCGAGGTATTTATTATTTTATTTTCCGTCGTCTTATGGTTGCGAGGTATTTATTATAATTTTATCTTCCGTCGTCTTATTGAGAATGCGAGGTATTTATTATAATTTTATCTTCCGTCGTCTTATGGTTGCGAGGTTTTTTATTATTTTATGATTTATTGATTATTAATTATTGTTAAAACTAGTTTTTATCGACGGTGTGCTGATGGTTGACTTCTGGTGCACTTTTCACGCGTCGATATATTGTTGCACTTAATTAAAAACACTTGTTTTGGCGAATGCGTCTGTCGTATCGTTGATCTCTTCCTTTGGCTAGGCCTTTCGAATACGCTGCGCGCTAGTTAGTCGTTTTCCGGATTGGCCGTTTCCAGATTGTTGCTAACTAATCAAACTCTTTTCACTGAATCACCTTCTCACTTTTTTAAACTTCGTCACGGGGAACACCGCTGCCACCAGTGTAACAAGACCGCTGCCACCAGTGTAACAAGCCTAAGCAAGTCAAGTATTTTATATGGGTTCAATCCCGTGTAAAATACATAAAAGTACACCGAAGGTGTGAAGCGGGCGATATTTCAATAAGAGTATCCAGCGTAGAACAGAAGTGATTATATATTCAACAGATTTATTCAGACAAGTGATTTAAAAGAGAGTACAACAGTTCTTATTCCTAAGAGAGTAGTTCCAGAAGTGAGTCCAGCTAATTCAGTCAAGACTGAAGAAGCCAGCGGGAAGGGTGAGGGGAGTGCATAAGACTGACCAAGCTATCTCACGGTACGCGAAGTATCGGGTGATGCGCCGTCAGGCTTATGCGAAAAGAGTAAGATAGCGGGGTGCAGATATTCTAAGATCTAGTTCACTAAGTCTATAATAAGTCTAAGTCTAAGTCTAAGTGCGTGTGTGTGTGTGTGTGTGAGAGTGTGTGAGGGTAGGCGTCGTATGGACCGTGGGACCAGACGTGACATTGGAAATAATATAAAAAATCCAAATATTCAGGATCGTAGTTTAGCAGTACTAAACTGGTGGTACAATTGAAATCAGGGATCGAATGTTGAGTATCAAATACGTTTGCCTAACTGGAGGCTAAGGTGATAGATCAATTTATGAAAACTTCATTGGAATTTGGTTTGTAGCAAACGATAGATCTCAGTATGACAATTATATTTCTAAGGGTACGATTGTTTCCAACTTACTATGGACAACCGTGAAAGCAGCTTTGATAATATCATGGACATGGGATGACATTGGGTCGAGTCTTCCATTAAGTTTGTTCACAGAACTTTTGACCTGGAAATTAAAAGATACCTCAATAATTTAGACAATTTTCAAGTGCTAATTGAGGCGCGATATTCTAGGTGCGCACAATCGTCATCAACTCATTCCGGGGTGTTCCCTTTTTTTGCAAACGATTTATCACATTGGATCTTGCTTGGTTGACATCTCCTGAAATTGGAATACAGAGGTTATGATCAAGTCGTCTTCGACTCTCACTCAGTTCTAACAACAGCTGGATGAAAATCAAGCTAGGCTTGATGTATTTTTCGAATGAGTGTCACTTACCCATGAAGTTGGCAACCATTTCTTCTTCGGTTCCTGAAAATAAAATAGGCGTATCATGACAGAGTGGAAATTCACCAATTTACGCATGATATAATGGCAAAAAGTGAAAAAAATAATGAAATATGAAGAATCAAAATAGAAAATCTCGGTCAATTAAAACAATTTCTCGACTTCAACCTGATATGGGAAGCGAACAGTAGATCACAAAAACATTTTAAAAGGGTAAAAGTCGTCTTCAACTAACCGGTCTCTCTACCATTAAAGATAGCAGCTACAATGATATTGAGATAGTATCCGGCATGCCACAAATCAACTGAAATAGAAATAGAGAGGTCCTGAATATCAAACGGGATAATTTTCCAGAATACGGAGACAAAGATAATACGAGCGTTTTGGTAGACGTATAAATTGGTCAAGTAAGTGTATCCACTTATCACTTACGACTGTCTGCCTTGGACATCGGGAATTCATCCCGAATTTCTCCCAGTTGGGTTTGGAGAAGATCCACTTTGGCTGAAATTTAAGTAATGTGATTAAGTCGTCATTCCGCGGTGCTCGACTCGCTTGAGCTAAATTCGAACAACAAGTGAATATCTGTCATTACGCAAATCTCTGTATCTTTAACTAACCCCAGACGTCATTCGCGGTTACGTTGACTCCTGAAACAAAAATCAGGATATCATGACAATACTTGAAGAATCGAGTGGAACCTGACATGTTGAAAATGGTTTGAACATTCCGTGTAGCATGAAATGTAGAGAATAAAATGGTTCCAAACAAAGAGCATAACGTTATAAATTCGAACAACAAGTGAATATCTGTCAGTATCGAAAATCTCTGTATCTTTAGCTCACCGTGGGGGGCAGCCTGGGTTTGGTGGGCTCCTGAAACAAAAATCAGGATATCATGGCAATCCTTGACGAATCGAGTGGAACCTGACATGTTGAAAATGGTTTGAACATTCCGTGTAGCATATATTGTAGAGAATAAAATGGTTCCAAACGAAGAGCATAACGTTATAAATTCGAACAACAAGTGAATATCCGTCATTATCGAAAATCTCTGTATCTTTAACTTACCTCTGCTTGGGGAAGTCCCGGCGGCAGCCGCGGCTGGCTCGCCTCCTGAAACAAAAATCAGGATGTCATGACAATACTTGACGAATCGAGTGGAACCTGACATGTTGAAAATGGTTTGAACATTCCGTGTAGCATAAAATGTAGAGAATAAAATGGTTCCAAACAAAGAGCATAACGTTATAAATTCGAACAAGTGAATATCTGTCATTATCGAAAATCTCTGTATCTTTAACTTACTGGGTCTGGGACTCGCGGGTGAGCGGCCTCCTGAAACAAAAATCAGGATATCATGACAATACTTGACGAATCGAGTGGAACCTGACATGTTGAAAATGGTTTGAACATTCCGTGTAGCATATATTGTAGAGAATAAAATGGTTCCAAACAAAGAGCATAACGTTATAAATTCGAACAACAAGTGAATATCTGTCAGTATCGAAAATCTCTGTATCTTAAACTTACTTCTGCTTGGGGAAGTCCCGGCGGCAGCCGCGGCTGGCTCGCCTCCTGAAACAAAAATCAGGATATCATGACAATCCTTGACGAATCGAGTGGAACCGACATGTTGAAAATGGTTTGAACATTCCGTGTAGCATGAAATGTAGAGAATAAAATGGTTCCAAACAAAGAGCATAACGTTCAAAAAACACATTTTATCTATATCGTGATGACGTACGCATAGTTTTCATTTTTAACGATTCAATGAATCTTACCACCTGCAGAACATACGTGCTACAAAATGTTAAGTGTGCTGTTGAATATCGCGTGTCTCATGGCATAAAGTCGTGAGCGCCATTTTTTCATGATTTTTAATGATTTTTCCAAATAGCTGTAAAAACTCGTAAAACGCAAACATAAATTGAAGGAACGACCATTTTAAAAAATTCGATAAAAAATATTGGTAATTAAAAGCAGAAGGTCGTATCTGCCCAACTGACGACCCTTTGCACTTACATTTTTCGATCTCGTAATTTCAATTGATCAATACGCTGCAAAGGTTTTCAGAGCGATTGGAGTGAAAAAAAAATTATACGACTTTATGCCATTATAAACAGCAAAATTGTCCTTATGTCATTAGACACGCGATATTTCGAGACGCAATACTTGAAAAATTGATTGCTTTCGATATACGTCCATGAGTTCCAGTTTGGCTGTTGGAATTGAAATCAATAATTCAAATATTCTCAGTTTTAATATTGTATCGTTGTTGTATCGAGAATATTTTACTCCTTGATGCAAAAATATTTCTACGTTTATCTACAGATCAGGTTTTTATTTTCACCTGATGATGTGTGTGAATAATTGCAATGCTGACGTGGAAGCTATCGAGCTACTTGACTCTCAACTAGTTTTTTTTTTTACGTTATTCTCACTCATATGTATGTATTTTCCAGCGTACCCGATTGAAATAAGTATAAGTGAGGTTTCATTGTATTGGAAAATAGATCGTTCGAGCATGTACTATTGGTCTGTAACTTACCGCTGCTGCAGCTGGCAAGACCCACGCACACCAATGAGGCGACAAGAAGACAGACGATCTTTTTCATGTTGAAGGTAGCCACTTACTTCGTTAGAAATAGGTTTCTGGTTAGAATTCGTCCGATCCGTCGTATTTATACACAGCAGGAGACCCCCCACCACGTCGATAACTTAACGTAGGCGATGAACAAAAAATATACGAGCTTTTGCAGCAATTTAAAAAAATCGTGAGAAATAAAAAATCCAAATGGCGCTCACGACCTTCTGCTTTTAACTACCAATATTTTTTATCGAATTTTTTTTTACATGGTCGTTCTTTCAATTTATCTTTGCGTTTTACGAGTTTTTACAGCCATTTAAACAAATCGTGAGAAATAAAAAAATTCAAATGGCGCTAACGACCTTCTGCTTTTAACTACCAATATTTTTTATCGAATTTTATTTACATGGTCGTTCTTTCAATTTATCTTTGCGTTTTACGAGTTTTGACAGCCATTTAAAAAAATCGTGAGAAATAAAAAAATCCAAATGGCGCTCACGACCTTCTGCTTTTAACTACCAATATTTTTTATCGAATTTTTTTTACATGGTCGTTCTTTCAATTTATCTTTGCGTTTTACGAGTTTTTACAGCCATTTAAAAAAATCGTGAAAAATAAAAAAATCCAAATGGCGCTCACGACCTTCTGCTTTTAACTACCAATATTTTTTATCGAATTTTTTAAACGGTCGTTCTTTCAATTTATCTTTCCGTTTTACGAGTTTTTACAGCCATTTAAAAAAATCGTGAGAAATAAAAAAATCCAAATGGCGCTCACGACCTTCTGCTTTTAACTACCAATATTTTTTATCGATTTTTTTTTTACATGGTCGTTCTTTCAATTTATCTTTGCGTTTTACGAGTTTTTACAGCCATTTAAAAAAATCGTGAAGAATAAAAAAATCCAAATGGCGCTTCACGACCTTCTGCTTTTAACTACCAATATTTTTTATCGAATTTTTTAAACGTCGTTCTTTCAATTTATCTTTGCGTTTTACGAGTTTTTACAGCCATTTAAAAAAATCGTGAGAAATAAAAAAATCCAAATGGCGCTCACGACCTTCTGCTTTTAACTACCGATATTTTTTATCTAATTTTTTTTACATGGTCGTTCTTTCAATTTATCTTTGCGTTTTACGAGTTTTTACAGCCATTTAAAAAAATCGTGACAAATAAAAAAATTCAAATGGCGCTCACGACCTTCTGCTTTTAACTACCAATATTTTTTATCTAATTTTTTTTACATGGTCGTTCTTTCAAATTATCTTTGCGTTTTACGAGTTTTTACAGCCATTTAAAAAAATCGTGAGAAATAAAAAAATTCAAATGGCGCTAACGACCTTCTGCTTTTAACTACCAATATTTTTTATCGAATTTTTTTTACATGGTCGTTCTTTCAATTTATCTTTGCGTTTTACGAGTTTTTACAGCTATTTGAAAAAATCGTGGAAAATAAAAAACTCCAAATGGCGCTCACGACCTTCTGCTTTCAACTACCAATATTTTTCATCGAATTTTTTAAATTGTCGTTCTTTCAATTTATCTTTGCGTTTTACGAGTTTTGACAGCCATTTAAAAAAATCGTGAGAACTAAAAAAAATTCAAATGGCGCTCACGACCTTCTGCTTTTAACTACCAATATTTTTTATCGAATTTTTTTTACATGGTCGTTCTTTCAATTTATCTTTGCGTTTTACGAGTTTTTACAGCCATTTAAGGAAAATCGTGAGAAATAAAAAAATCCAAATGGCGCTCACGACCTTCTGCTTTTGACTACCAATATTTTTTATCGAATTTTTTTTTACATGTTTGTTCTTTCAATTTATCTTTGCGTTTTACGAGTTTTTACAGCCATTTAAAAAAATCGTGAGAAATAAAAAAATCCAAATGGCGCTCACGACCTTCTGCTTTTGACTACCAATATTTTTTATCGAATTTTTTTTACATGGTCGTTCTTTCAATTTATCTTTGCGTTTTACGAGTTTTTACAGCCATTTAAAAAAATCGTGAGAAATAAAAAAATTCAAATGGCGCTCACGACCTTCTGCTTTTAACTACCAATATTTTTTATCGAATTTTTTTTACATGGTCGTTCTTTCAATTTATCTTTGCGTTTTACGAGTTTTTACAGCTATTTAAAAAAATCGTGAGAAATAAAAAAATCCAAATGGCGCTCACGACCTTCTGCTTTTAACTACCAATATTTTTTATCGATTTTTTTTCTTACATGGTCGTTCTTTCAATTTATCTTTGCGTTTTACGAGTTTTTACAGCCATTTAAGAAAATCGTGAAGAATAAAAAAATCCAAATGGCGCTCACGACCTTCTGCTTTTAACTACCAATATTTTTTATCGAATTTTTTTTTACATGGTCGTTCTTTCAATTTATCTTTGCGTTTTACGAGTTTTTACAGCCATTAAAAAAATCGTGAGAAATAAAAAAATCCAAATGCCGCTTCCGGCCTTCTGCTTTTAACTACCAATATTTTTTATCGAATTTTTCAAACGGTCGTTCTTTCAATTTATCTTTCCGTTTTACGAGTTTTTACAGCCATTTAAAAAATCGTGAAAATTTGAAAAAATCAAAATGCCGCTTCCGGCCTTCTGCTTTTAGGAACCAATATTTTTTATCGAATTTTTTTTATTACATGGTCGTTCTTTCATTTTATCTTTGCGTTTTACGAGTTTTTACAGCCATTTAAAAAAATCGTGCGAAATAAAAAAAATCAAAATGCCGCTTCCGGCCTTCTGCTTTTAGGAACCAATATTTTTTATCGAATTTTTTTTTTACATGGTCGTTCTTTCAATTTATCTTTGCGTTTTGAGTTTGACAGCCATTTAAAAAAATCGTGAGAAATAAAATCCAAATAGCTCACGACCTTCTGCTTTTAACTACCAATATTTTTATCGTTTTTTTTACATGGTCGTTCTTTCAATTTATCTTTGCGTTTTACAGTTTTTACAGCCATTTAAAAAAATCGTGAAGAATAAAAAATCCAAATGGCGCTCACGACCTTCTGCTTTTAACTACCAATATTTTTTATCTAATTTTTTTTTACATGGTCGTTCTTTCAAATTATCTTTGCGTTTTACGAGTTTTTACAGCCATTTAAAAAAATCGTGAGAAATAAAAAAATTCAAATGGCGCTAACGACCTTCTGCTTTTAACTACCAATATTTTTTATCGAATTTTTTAAACGGTCGTTCTTTCAATTTATCTTTCCGTTTTACGAGTTTTTACAGCCATTTAAAAAAATCGTGAGAAATAAAAAAATCCAACTGGCGCTCACGACCGTCTGCTTTTAACTACCAATATTTTTCATCGAATTTTTTTTACATGGTCGTTCTTTCAATTTATCTTTGCGTTTTACGAGTTTTTACAGCCATTTAAAAAAATCGTGAAAAATAAAAAAATCCAAATGGCGCTCACGACCTTCTGCTTTTAACTACCAATATTTTTTATCTAATTTTTTTTACATGGTCGTTCTTTCAAATTATCTTTGCGTTTTACGAGTTTTTACAGCCATTTAAAAAAATCGTGAGAAATAAAAAAATCCAAATGGCGCTCACGACCTTCTGCTTTTAACTACCAATATTTTTTATCGATTTTTTTAAACGGTCGTTCTTTCAATTTATCTTTCCGTTTTACGAGTTTTTACAGCCATTTAAAAAAATCGTGAGAAATAAAAAAATCCAAATGGCGCTCACGACCTTCTGCTTTTAACTACCAATATTTTTTATCGATTTTTTTTTTTACATGGTCGTTCTTTCAATTTATCTTTGCGTTTTACGAGTTTTTACAGCCATTTAAAAAAATCGTGAAGAATAAAAAAATCCAAATGGCGCTCACGACCTTCTGCTTTTAACTACCAATATTTTTTATCGAATTTTTTAAACGGTCGTTCTTTCAATTTATCTTTCCGTTTTACGAGTTTTTACAGCCATTCAAAAAAATCGTGAGAAATAAAAAAATCCAAATGGCGCTCACGACCTTCTGCTTTCAACTACCAATATTTTTTATCGAATTTTTTTATGGTCGTTCTTTCAATTATCTTTGCGTTTACGAGTTTGACAGCCATTTAAAAAATCATTGAGAAATAAAAAAATCAAAATGCCGTTTCCGGCCTTCTGCTTTTAGGAACCAATGTTTTTTATCGAATTTTTTTCTACATGGTCGTTCTTTCAATTTATCTTTCCGTTTTACGAGTTTTTACAGCCATTTAAAAAAATCGTGACAATTAAAAAAAATCAAAATGCCGCTTCCGGCCTTCTGCTTTTAACTACCAATATTTTTTATCGAATTTTTTTTACATGGTCGTTCTTTCAATTTATCTTTGCGTTTTACGAGTTTTTACAGCCATTTAAAAAAATCGTGAGAAATAAAAAAATTCAAATGGCGCTAACGACCTTCTGCTTTTAACTACCAATATTTTTTATCGAATTTTTTAAACGGTCGTTCTTTCAATTTATCTTTGCGTTTCACGAGTTTTTACAGCCATTTAAAAAAAACGTGAGAAATAAAAAAATCCAAATGGCGCTCACGACCTTCTGCTTTTAACTACCAATATTTTTCATCGAATTTTTTAAATTGTCGTTCTTTTAATTTATCTTCACGTTTTACGAGTTTTTACAACTATTTGGAAAAATCATGAAAAATAAAAATCAAATGGCGCTCGACCTTCTGCTTTTAACTACCAATATTTTTTATCGAATTTTTTACATGGTCGTTCTTTCAATTTATCTTTGCGTTTTACGAGTTTTTACAGCCATTTAAACAAATCGTGAGATATAAAAAAATTCAAATGGCGCTAACGACCTTCTGCTTTTAACTACCAATATTTTTTATCGAATTTTTTTTACATGGTCGTTCTTTCAATTTATCGTTGCGTTTTACGAGTTTTTACAGCCATTTAAAAAATCGTGAAAAATAAAAAAATCCAAATGGCGCTCACGACCTTCTGCTTTTAACTACCAATATTTTTTATCGAATTTTTTAAACGGTCGTTCTTTCAATTTATCTTTCCGTTTTACGAGTTTTTACAGCCATTTCAAAAAATTGTGAGAAATAAAAAAAATCAAAATGCCGCTTCCGGCCTTCTGCTTTTAACTACCAATATTTTTTATCGAATTTTTTTTACATCGTCGTTCTTTCAATTTATCTTTCCGTTTTAGGAGTTTTTACAGCCATTTTTATTTTATAATTATTGCCACTATGAGTATTATTATTATTTTATTATTTTGTTTGATTTTTCTATTTTGGTGTTACTATTGTTTTCTCTTTAGTTTTAGTTCATTTTCTGAGTGTACTTCAACCCCTTGTCCTACATTGTTAAGGACACTAATAAATTAAATTAAATTAAATTCACATATTTGAATTTATCAGACGAGGCAAACCAAATTAAATTAATTATTGGTACCCACTAAGGAGAGATTCTTCCTCTATTCGAGCGTGCAAACCTTGGTGGGACCGAAAAAAACGTATAGGAAAATCGATTTTTTTTGTTATTTTTAATAAAATTAAATTTGAGGATAGAGCAAATTGAACCGATAATCTTCTGAACCGAACGGTATCTTCAAAAGATGCTCGAAAGTGGCGAAAATGTTGAAACCAATACAGAAATCGACGGATTCCATACAGTCACTTATGTAATAGTATATTGTGCACCAAGGGAGCAAAGGACATTTTCGCTCCCGAGCGTGTAGTTTGCTGCACGAGGGACAGGAGAGGCTGCACGAGTTGCGCGCCGAACACGAGGTTAGCAAACTACACCGAGGGAGTGAAACTGCGACCGTGGTGCACACTGTATTTTTTTCCACGTTGAAGGGAAAGGTCGATTTCGCGGGCCAAATGGTGATCATTTGAGGTTATGTGGCTGAAGTGTAGCGCGGCCGGTACGGGAACTAAAAGCAGGGAGGAAAGAGTTTCAGGGAAGAAAGACCGTGGAAGAAAGACTTACCGGGAGAGAAGACTTCGCGGTCGGTGACACCACTGTTTGCTCCCCGAAAACAGGTAGCAAAATCGGCCTTTCCGTTCATGTATGGAGAAAAATATATTTTTTCAGTATGAAGCGATGCTTCAGCAACAATGAAACTCACAGAACCTATGAGTCATATCATCCCACATATCGTCTGAAATATTTATTGGAAAAAGAAGTTTCATTTTTAAGAAAACTAGTTTTTCCGATTTTCAAGACAATGTGCGTCATTCGGTTGATTTTCTGAATTCTTGAAATCTCTCTTCGGATTTTGAGGGGATGAAAGTGAAAAAAAAAAATGCACAAAATGTGAGAAAGAATGATGAACGTCAAGAAATTTTTGTTAAATTCAGATGATGTGAACGCCTATTAGGCATCCACCTCTGAACAAAATAATATTTGAATTTAGGTATTCGTAGTCCACGATGCACAACTGTATCAATAAGGTACAAGCGATGATAAAAATTTTTTGAATATTCAGAAGTAATGACGAATTAACGATTCAAGTACTCGCGTCAATACAATATGAATCAGACTCGACAATCGGGGTAAACGAATCCCGTCATTGAAATGTCCTCTATACCATATCTAGATACGAAATGACTGAAGATTATCGGAGGCCCGTTGATGCCATAAGGTGACTTAATTTTGAGCGGAAAAATCACGTCGTGTCTTTAACCATGGAAGGGGTGCACGGGGGATCACGGCACCGACTCTTCTCCTTTGGATATCATTCTGAACGTCTTTCGGTCTTTGAATCACTATTTTCGGATAATCAGTGTTTAATAACTAATTATCCGTATCTTAATATTACTCACGGGCACTTCGTATTTAAACATGGTTAGCGAGCGACGTTTGAAAACTTTATTGGCACAGCCTCGGAATAAGAACGGTATGCCTTGCAAATTGCATCCAAATCGGTTTAGCGGTCCGAACGGAATCAAACTTTTCATGCAGGTGTTGCAAATAAAAAAACCTTTTCACATGTCACGTGACTCGGAAGGAAAAAGTAATCGTATTTATAAGGGCCTCTGAATGTCTTTATTCTTTGGTATTCGGAATCTGTGTTGGGAAATGGAAAATTTATACGATACAGCGAATGAATATTTTTGAAATTGATTTTTATTGCTCACAATCTTATGCAGCTTTACATTATTCTCACTGGTAGTATACATATACATATTCAGTTATCAATTGGAAGACGTGCTGGCAGAAAGTGTTAGTCTCTCGTCCAGCAGATGATTTACGTTCTCCCACAAAAAGTTCTTCAGCTTAGCACAAGCGGTTCCGAATATTCCGCTCGGCGATAGCTGCTAAGAAGTGGCCTGCGAATAGATTCACCAAAATTAATGAATCAGTATATTCAACATCTTCGTATCAGGTGCAGATACTGTCGACGACACTCACCAATAGTCTCTTCCGCTGCTTCGGTTCAGCTGGACTGGCATGGAATTTATGATTATCCAGATCTACCTGCGAAAGTGAATTTACGATTCAATGGCAATTACCAGAACACATTGAAAGTATAATTTAAGAAATCATCATATTTTAGTTGACGTTGGAAATAATATAAAACGTCAAAATATTCAGGATCGTAATTCAGCAGTACTAAACTGGTGGCACAATTGAAATCAGGGATCGAATGTTGAGTACCAAATACGTTTGCCTAAGGGGGCGTCCATTAATCACGTGATGCATTTTGGGCTGTTTCTGACCTCTCCCCCCCCTCGTCCTGATCTTAAGTGAGACTGTATCCAACCCCACCCCCCCTGCCTGCTATCACGTGATTATTTATAAAAAAATACAGTCTATACACACAAATCAGAGAAACATGAAATGAAATGACTCATATGGTCTTTGAGGCTTCCGCGGGTAGATTCTGGATGAGTCTTGGCTTCCGGGTTGGAGCCGCGTTGATGAACGGTGTGTTGCCGACGTTTCGTAAACATTGCAGTTTACTTCATCAGGGCGAGAGGTAACCTGATACTGTATCAGTACTGTATCAGTATCAGTACTGTATCAGTATCAGGTTACCTCTCGCCCTGATGAAGTAAACTGCAATGTTTACGAAACGTCGGCAACACACCGTTCATCAACGCGGCTCCAACCCGGAAGCCAAGACTCATCCTGAAATGACTCATTTGCGTAGTAGAGTTAATTGTCAATCGCGGGACATTTGAAAGTCTTCAATAAGTAGAGAGTCTTTCGCACTGTTGAACGAAAAATATACGCGATTCGTTCAAATGACCCCCCCTCCCCCCATGTGATCGGCCGTGATTTTTCTAGCGACCCCCCCCCTCCCTGCCTGAAGCCTCACGTGATTAATGGACGCCCCCTAACTGGAGGCTGAGGAAATAGATCAATTTATGAAAGCCTCATTGGAATTTGGTTTGTAGCAAACGATAGATCTCAGTATGACAATTATATTTCTAATGGTACGAGTGTTTTCGACTTACTACGGGCAACCGCTGTAGCAGCATTAAAAATCGAATTGACTTGGGGGTTCATTGATTCGGGTTCTGCAGCAATTCTGGTCACAGCAGCTCTTGTCTGAGGGCTGATATCTGGAAATTAAAAGATACCTCAATAATTTAGACAATTTTCAAATGCTAATTGAGGCGCGATATTATAGATGGCCAAAATCGTCTTCAACTCACGTTCGCCTGCCCTGTCACGTCTTTGCAAATCGTCTACCATTTTGTTTCTTACTTGGATGACAGTACCTGAAATCGGAATACAGAGGTTACGATCAAGTCGTCTTCGACTCTCACTCAGTTCTAAGAACAGCTGAATGAAAATCAAGCTAGCCCTACTGAAAAAGATTATGTAATACTTCACATGATAAAGTATGTAAGAACTTGACCGATTTCCGTATACGATTTATTACATGAATTATCGTGTGATTTCTTACATAGTCCACTTATTCGTGTGAACCACATATTTTATTGCATAAAAATTTATCATAGGATTTGTTATACGATGATATTTTATGATGGAAAAAGAAAAAAAAAAGTTGTACCTGGACCGGGATCGAACCGGCGACCGTCGAATTCGGAAGCAGGCACGCTACCGGCTGAGCTACGCCTTCCGATAGAATACTGATACATTCTTAGACTTATGAACCTCAGCCGTTCCGAGGGAACTTAATTCAACTTCTAACCACATCGAAGATTATAAACCAAAGACTGTTGCTACCTTACATCAGAAGGCGTAACTCAGCCGGTAGCGTGCCTGCTTCCGAATTCGACGGTCGCCGGTTCGATCCCGGTCCAGGTACAACTGTTTTTTTTCTTTTTCCACCATAAAATATCATCGTATAACAAATCCTATGATAATTTTTTATGCAATAAAATATGTGGTTCCACACGAATAAGTGGACTATGTAAGAAATCACACGATAATTCATGTAATAAATCGCATACGGAAATCGGTCAAGTTCTTACATACTTTATAATGTGAATTATTACATAATATTTTTCAGTAGGGAGCCTTGATGTACTGTTCGACTGAGTGTCACTTACTCCGGAATCTGGCAAAAACATCCCTTGTAGATACTGAAAATAAAATAGGCGTATATCATGACAGAGTGGAAATTCACCAATTGACGCCTCCCGAGTCGAAATTTAGCGCCTATTTTAATACTCGTAACATCCATCTCAACCTTTTCAGAGCCTACCTTAACCTCAAGGTCCTATTTTGAACCTCCAAGTCCTCCATGGTCGAAATTTAGCACCTGTTTTAATACTCCTAGCACTTAACTGCACCTCCTCAGCCGGTTTTTGAACCTCAAAGTCCTGTTTTGAACCTCCAGGTCCTCCAAAGTTCAAACTTCGCACCCACTTGAAGCCTCTTTTCAAACCCGATCAACCTCGAAAACCCATTCAAGACCTCCAAGTCCTCCGGGTTCATGGTTGCACCTATTTTGATACTCATTACGCCCGGCCCAGACTCGAAAGAATCATGATTTTTGCACAATTGATAATACTGAATATTTGCATAAACTATCATTACTCGGAAGGAAATGAAGTGTACATAAATCGGTATCTCAGGCGGACATCGTACCCACAAATTCCTAGTCGCATACACGTTGATAAGACACGTTGATTCCACTACATATCAACCACTGTGTGTTTATTGGGTCATATCTAATTGTAACTAATCATATCTACTGCGATACGATTGTATGTATATTATATGTATATAATTATACATCATCTTTACATCAGTCTTTAAATGATCAGATATGAACCGATATCTGTTAATGTATAGGTTTATATGGCTTCATATATGATCAGATACGGGTAAATGTAAGCAGTTAGAGCCAATACATGAGCAGATATAACCAGATAACCGATCATGTATCTGATTGAACATTGGTCTATAGATAATCAGATACGATCGTATATGGCTAGCATGGGCCGATGCATGATCAAATCTGAAGCAACTGTTGATAAAAGGGGTTCATGTTTAATCGGACATAAACATGTATGATTCGTATGGGCAGGTATATGATCATACATGAAGTGATATCCTTAGTTTGGGATTATTATTAGGGCCGTATCCGTTTATATCCGATCACATTATATGCCTTTATGTGGTAACCTCCGTTAGATTTTGTTCCAAATTCTTCAAATTTCTTGATTCTCGATTTTCAAATATTTTGATACTTGAGATTCGAGATACAGTTTTGCCGCTCATTGCGTTTGTGAAACAAAAAAGGCCTCAGCATTTTCGAAGCCCGACTATATTGATTCGGAAAATATGAGTAAAAAAATACGGTACAGGTTCGGGTCAACTTTGTTCCGGGATTCTGTAGTATTCCCGCATTTCTGAAGCGAATTGTGGCAATGAATCCGGATCCGCAAACAGAAGTATTCGTTCGAGGGAATCGTGTTTGTTATGCAGTTACATTGCAAGCCACCGAAAATAGCAGAAACAGTCCATTTCTTCGTATTCTGTTTGCGGATTTGGAATCGGCGCAACAACATTTATTATAAACGAACTGAAAAACCCCGCGATAAAATTGGGCTGACAGTGGTGCATGCGCGAGCTCACTCTATTTCGACGGACGCGCGACGCGACGCCACCAGACGCCAGACGGTAGACGCCGCCATATTGTTTCGAAACTTCAACGACTGTGAATGTGGTTTGAACAATTTTGCTTCGTGTATTTACTTCTTGAGCAGATTTGAGTTTGAACTCTATATCAGGTAAGTAAGTCCATCATTCACACATTTCATATAAGAAATACCGCCAATCAAGTGATATTTCTATGCCCTGGCATCCTGTATCGCGATCCCTAACCTAACTTAGGTCTAACGCTAATCTTGTTCACTGTCTCAAAGCGACTTGCGAATCTCTGCCTGAAATTCTCCATTCAAATCTCAAATAACCAAAACAATGTGAGCGTATGGAAGCTTCTTTGCCTCATACAGTGCAAAATAAAATAATTCTGTGATTATTCACGAAATATAACCTTCGCCTCTAGTTATTCTGATCGTTCACAGTGAAATGAACATCCAATTGAAAATTATTGTTTCAACTGGATATGTATAAGGTTTTCAGTGTAATACATCATTACGACATCTATTTTCTGACGATGAAAGAATCATCGAGCCTGTCAGCGATTGACTCGCATATTGCCCGATGAGGACACCAAGACCTCGGATGAATTTACATAGATTTTTGGTTTCTACGTCAACGCAAGACAATACAAGTGGAGGACAGCAGCTGACTTGCTCAGCGAGAAGAATATTCTGGATACTACAGTGGCGTCGTGTCATGATTCGGAGTTTCGGTAGTTCGTTCTCCAAATCATGACTCTGTTTTTGGTAAGAAATCTATATGTTTCCTGTAGCTACAGATGGAGCTGTTCTATTATGTGTTCTACAGAAAGGGTCTATAGTTCCAGTTTTTGTGGTATAAAGTCTCAGTATAAAAAATTCAATCCTGAGAATACAAAGCATGCGTATTTAGATTGTGTTAATATATGGCTTTTTTTGAAATTTTAGTCCGGCGATATAGCTTACACGCAGAGAAACCTTGCGCTGAACCCTTCGAAGCTCTTCGAAGAGGTTTGGCGTAAGGTTCTTGTACTTCAATTTCCATAGCAGGGATTTTTACTCTTCAATTTTGGTCCACAGTCTCTTTTCAACTCCCGAGGGGGTTTTACTTTACATATTTTCAAATGATATCACAAATTAGTAATTATTATATGAAAACTTATATTTTCCAACTTTTCAAGCTATCGTCAGACAAGTTTCATAAAACTTGACCTACAGAATTCAATAGATCAAATTCAGATAATTTTGTACACTTATACCTACACTTATTGAAGTTAATAATTCTGTTTCCGAACATCGAATCGGAGCAAAAACATTTTTTTTCGAGTATTATCGTAATTCCAATACAAGTATATTGCGATATGTGAGTGTATTACAGGGAAACCTCTTTTATACGATTCACACTCTGTACGTTTTTCTCGTTTATACGTAACATTTCTCTGGTCCTGGCAGTAGATTTGCAGTGCTAATGTACTTCACTTCAACGTATTTCGCACTTTTACGTAATTTTTTCCAATCCCGTTGAAAAACGTATAAAAGATGTTTTACCGTATACCTATATGTTATGTAGCCGATATTTCTCTACCCTAACTTTGACACCACTATGATACATATATCTATATGATCGAAATAGTTACAGATTCATGTACATGTGAGGTGAACAATCACTTTTTCTGGTTATGTGCATGTATGTTTCTTGAAGCTATTTGCCACTTACGTTCTTACAGATACGACCCGATTCAACATCTATGCATTCATATTTTTATACTAATAATATATTATTATGAAACATCGTGATATTACAAAATAAAGAAATGTATGAAAAAATTGGAGAAATTCTGCCTATAATTATTTCCCATAATCATTTGGAGCTACAGATCTAATCACATCTGATCGGATATGATCGAATATAATCATATCTAATCGAATTACAATTTTCACAACGTTCGTATCTGATCGTATCTGTCCATATCTGACTCCATATATGATCATACATGATGAGGTGGTGCCATTTTTCGGATATGATCATATTTGGTCAGTTACATATAATTATATTATGGACTTTTTTCCCCGGGTACGTATAAATTATATATAAATTACGTACGTATCAACGGATTTATAATTTGTTTCAAATTTCTACATGGTTGTATGTTCATTTATAGTTGTAAGGTTAAAAAAAAGTATTTTTTCAGCAACATGTACAATTACATTTGCAGGATGCGAAAAAATGTTGAATATAATTAAATAATCTTCTTCTAAGAATGGACTCCGCAGGTTGTTCATTAAAACTATTAAAAGCAGGGCCGAAGCTACATTGGGGCAAGCGGGGCAATGCCCCGGGGCCCCCGATCTGAGGGGGCCCCCTGGCAGGGGATGAAAAGATAAAAAATATTCGAAAAAAAGCTGTGATTTTTTGCCGTTATCTATTCTATACTATTCATACGATAAGTAATTCACAGCGGGGGTCCCTCAACTTTTGTTATGCCCCGGGGCCTCCTCAATCCAAGTTCTGGCCCTGATTAAAAGAGTCCGTTTTTCCACATAAAATTGTTTTAATGTACAATTACACGAAATGTGGATCATGATGACTTTTGATGACACTATATTCGATTTTTTTTCCTAAATATACGTCTATCGGTCCAGTAACATGATTTCTGCATGATTCCAATACGTGATTTGAGGATGTGGAGGGGCTAACATAAGAGGTTGTCGTGAGATTCTCACTTGAACCTCATACATGCGCGGCTGGGTGTAGCGAGGGTTTTGCGAGGTTCTCGCGAGATCCTCATTTGACCCTAAAATGCTGCATTTATTCCGGTATCTACGGATTTTAGGCGCTAAAGAGGGTTTCAATTCCTATACAAAATGAACCTCTTTAGATCCTTAGAAAACCTCCCAACGGTCGAAGTTTGAGGCTCTAAGCAGGCGCTAAATTTCGACTCGGGAATGGCTGTTTCTAATATAATGGCAATAAGTGAAAATAATAATGAAATATGAAGAATCAAAATAGAAAATCTCGGCCAATTAAAACAATTTCTCGACTTCATTCACTGATATGTGAAGCGAACAGTAGATCACAAAAACATTTTCAAAGGGTAAAAGTCGTCTTCAACTCACGCCCGCTACCATCTCGGATAGAAGTTATAGCGGTTGTGAGATAGCCTCCGGCATCCATCAAAGTAACTGAAGTAGAAATAGAGAGGTCCTGAATATCAAACCGAATGATTTTTCAGAATACGGAGACAAAGATAATTCGAGCGTTTTGAAGACGTATAAATTGATCAAGTAAGTGTATCCACTCATCACTTACTAGCGTCTGCGGCGTTCATCTCGGTACCGCCTTCTGCAAAATAAAATAGGTACATCAATGACACTATTGTACTTTGTCAATATTTGACGCATGTCTTAGTAGCTACGACTTGAATATCTTCATTGGGTGACATTGTTTTGAACTTACCCTGGCACATCAGTGTAATATCAGCCGCATGTGATGCCAGTTTGAGTCTGACATCTGCCAGTTCGTCTGAAATTTGAGTAAAGAGGACTGTAATTAAGGAGGTTGGATACCCCGCTCGCGGGGCGTGCTGTGAGAGGGGTAAGCCTATGCTTATACACGGGCCCGGTTGGTGGTTCTCAACCTCATTTGAGAGCAACGAAAAACAAAATTTACTTCGAAAAGAAGACTTTTGATGAAATCTTGATGTAATATGCATCACTTGTCGTTTAATTACGTTCGTCAACATCAACTGTACTGTATTTTCCGATTTTTAGTCACAAAAATATATTTTATGCGACTTCGTTCGAGGATTCTAGGTTAATATCCCTACAAAACGCTCCATGTCTTTCACTATGGTTCGCAAACGAAGCTGGCAAGGATACTTCATTTTTCGCGAGAATCTTCTCAAAAGTATCATTAACCATGTAGATGTTTTTTTATAGAGATCTCTACGTTTTCGCCCCTGCGTTCGCGCAAACGATAAACGACGTTTCTTCACGATACTCGTCACGTACCGCCATAAGCGCCCGTGTATAAGAACGTAACTTTGATTAATGATTACTCGGAAACGAGACTGACGAATTAATTGAAACTTGACAACAAATTGTATTCCACATCGACAAACACCTCACAAAAATTTGAAGCGATTCTCTACGTTTTGATATTAGTCCCCAACCTCCTTAAGTCGTCAATCCGCGGTGCTCGACTCGCTTGAGCTAAATTCGAACAACAAGTGAATATCTGTCATTATCGAAAATCTCTGTATCTTTAACTTACGGTCCATTCTGGCAATCGTCAATAATATTTCGATTCCTGAAACAAAAATCAGGATATCATGACAATACTTGACGAATCGAGTAGAACCTGACATGTTGAAAATGGTTTGAACATTCCGTGTAGCATGAAATGTAGAGAATAAAATGGTTCCAAACAAAGAGCATAACGTTCAAAAAACACATTTTATCTATATCGTGATGACGTACGCATAGTTTTTATTTTTAACGATTTAATGGATCTTACCACCTGCAGAACATACGTGCTACAAAATGTTAAGTGTGCTGTTAAATA
>JAEUYN010001982.1:0-51955 GCA_018257835.1 Euura lappo
GCACAAGGCGGGGCAGACGAAGGAGGGGGATAAGAGGGTGACAAATAAATAAATGAAAACATATCAAGAGAAAAGGGGTGTGTTTAATGCAGGCCTTAAATAGAGGAGGATTAGACTAAAACTTCAAGGCGGGTCAACGAAGAGAAAACGTACGAAGGAAGAACGCGGGGTCAAATCACCAAAAACAAAAAGTCTGCCTGGACAGGGGAATCACCGACAGTTTCATTTACGCGACACAAAAAGTGCTCTCTCTTCTGAATATACAGAATCTGAAAACAGATCTTTCCTTCGTTCCTCACTAGTCTCTGAAAAGAATTCAAAAACATGGTACTAGTTCGAACTAGTGATCGTCGGAGGTATCGGTCATGAACAACAGGAGAGAGACTCTACCTGAGGAGTAATAGGCGAGGGAGACGACAGCGTCAGAGACGAGCGAACGCGAATTATCTGAATTTATTCTATCGAGATTTCATTCTTTCACATCGAACAAGGGGGTCAATTCGACCACCGAGCGTGGATCCCGTTCACCTCGTCATCGTTGGAACAAGGGGGAACCGAACCCTTCCGAAACCGAGAATCGAACTTTGCCGAAGCGAGAGTCGAACACTGACGAAACTCACTTCAGAGCGAGAACTTAACCTCGGTTGACAGCTAACCTCGCATAACCTCGGAAAACAGTTCATAGACTTTTTCTGCCGATTCTTCCGCGTTCAAAATCAAAACAGGAGCTGGAGCGTAAGAGAAAGAGTGGTTCACTAGCCAATCATCGTGCACTCTATGCAAAGTCGTCAAATAATCAAGGGTTATGTTGGCCTCTTCCTCGCGAGCACGCGATTGAATCCGACTGAACGAAACTTCCGCAGGTAACCTCAAATAAACTATTAGGTCTACTTCGAAATCAGAAGAACTGTCGGCGAAAACCCTACAATTCTCTAACAAAAGGTGTGCTTCTTCCTTTTCGAATCCTCCTAATCTCCGGCGGGTCTCAACAAAACAATTACCGCTGTAGATCGAGCGTTCCATCACTTTAATAGGACGAGACGTTCCTTGGAGATGACGGTCCCTCATGGTGAGCAGTACATGGTGTTGAAAGGCGTACCCGTAACGGAGGGGATCTGCGTACATTTTCTCGAGTAGGTTAACGCCCGCTACGTTCCGATATTCTTCTAGGGGTTCCAGCAAGACAAAGATATTGTCATCCTCAATAAATCGCTTTGTGAAGGTGGTCTTTCCACAACCAATATTCCCTTCAACTATTATTGTTAACGGCCGCCCGGTCCGTCTGACAGCTCCTAGCGGGAGTTCTGGGGCCCAGGTTGAGGAACTAACGAAAGTCCCAGGAATTCTCTCCGCAGAATCGAAAAATCCCAACCGGCGAAGCCGGGTCGAAACAGGGTTAGAGGGTACTCTGGGAATTTCTTCTCTCCCTTGGTAAGGAGCTAAACGGTCCAAATGAACTACTTTAGGTTTGGCTCGGTCAGAGCGACGGATCCTATACACTACGTCGTTTATCCGAGTTACCACGACGTAAGGGCCTTCCCACTGAGTCTGAAGTTTTGGACAACGACCCCTTTCGCGACGTGGTTGAAATAACCACACGCCATCGCCAACCTCGAATCGAAGATCTCGGGCTCGCACGTCGTAACGGGCCTTCATCCTGTCCGAAACTAAAGCGATTCTGGCTCGCGCAAAGTTATGGATTTCTTCTAACCGATTCTGTAACGAGTTCGCAAAGTCAGTTCGGAACGGCTCAGCGAAAGGAACTAGTCCCTTCTCTAAATCGAATGGGAGACGGAGGTCTCGAGCGAACATCATCATCGCCGGAGTTCGACCTGTGGTTTCATGAACCGCGGAGCGATAAGATAAAAGAAAGAGAGGGATCCACGTGTCCCAGTCTCGTTGGTTTTGTTGAACAAAATGTGAAAGATACCCTAAAAGAGTCCGATTCATTCTCTCCACCATGCCGTCGGACTGAGGATGGAGAGCTGTGGTTCTGGATTTTCGAAAACCTAAAATACGAGAAATCTCTTTAACCAGATCAGCTTCAAAGTTTCTCCCCTGATCAGTGTGGAGTTCTAGAGGAGACCCATGACGGCAAACAAAATCCTGGACGAACGCAAGAGCCACTGTCGGAGCCTTCATATCAGGCAACGCCACTACTTCGGGCCACTTCGTGAAGTAATCTGCAATTACTAAGGCCCAACGATTCCCAGAGTCTGAGACGGGTAACGGCCCCAGAAGATCCATCGCCACTCTCTCTAAAGGAGCTCCAACGTTGTAAACCTGTAGAGGGCTTTTCCCCTTCCCTCGAGGTCCCTTCTTCGCGACACAGATATCACAGTGGAGACACCAGTCTTCGACGTCGGTCCGGCATCTGGCCCAAAAGTAACGCTCTTGGATTCGACCGAGCGTCTTATTGACGGCGAAATGTCCTCCCGAAGGTGAGTCATGGAGCCCTGACAGAACATCGGGAACTTTACTTCTCGGTACGAGCAACTGCCATCTAACGGTGTTGGCATCAGGACTTTCCCAACGGCGGTAAAGGAGCTCATCCCGGAGGTAAATCGAATCCCACTGGGCCCAATAGATTTTCAAATAGGGACTAAAGGGAGAGACTTCTTGCCAATCCGGTCGAATCCCAGAAGTTTTCCAAGATCGAAGTTTCTGAAGGTCGCTATCCTCTTCCTGTTCTTTCTTCCATTCTTCCGGGTTTCTCTGGAGAGAGACAGCTCGAACATAAGGTGGGGGGTCCCGCTGTGTCTCTAAGCGGGCACACTGTTTACAGGTTCCATCCTTTTCGCAGGGTCTCCGAGAAAGAGCGTCCGCGTTTCCGTGCAAAGCTCCAGCCCTATGTTGGATCTCAAAATCATAAGACCCGAGAATCTCCAGCCACCTAGCTACCATCCCTTCGGGGGCCTTAAACGAAAGAAGCCATCTCAGGGAGGCGTGATCGGTCCGAATGTAAAATTTCCTGCCATACAAGTAATGGTGGAAATGTGTCACCGTTTTCACGACAGCCAACAATTCTCGACGCGTGACACAATAATTTCTTTCGGCCTTACTTAAGAGTCGACTGTAAAAGCTGATTACGCGTTCAAGGTTATCCTGGTTTTGAGACAAAACTCCTCCCAGGCCAGTAAGAGAGGCATCGGTGTCTAGTATGAATGGAATGTCGGGAACTGGAAAAGCCAAAATCGGGGGGGTGGAAAGACGAATCTTCAGTTCTGAGAAGGCTTCTTGGCAATCAGGGGTCCACTCGAACACAACTTTTTCTCCTGTGAGAGTATGCAAAGGTTTAGCTAAAGTAGCAAAGCCCCGAACGAATTTCCGGTAATAAGTGCAAAGACCGATGAAACTCTGAACATCTAATTTACTCGTCAACTGTGGCCAATCTCTGATTGCTCGAACCTTCTCAGGATCAGTTCTGACTCCTTCTGCTGAAACGAGGTGTCCCAAAAACTTCACTTCTTTTTGAAACAGGTTACATTTCTTGGGGCTCATCTTAAGACCAGCGCAAACCAAACGACCAAAGACCTCCCTGAGGTTGGCTAATTCTTCCTCAAAGGTTTTGCCGAAAACGATTATGTCGTCGATATAAACCAAGCAAATCTTTCCATTGAGTCCCTCTAAAACCGTTTCCATTAATCTTTCGAAGGTAGCCGGGGCATTGCACAATCCAAACGGCATAACCTTGAACTGCCATAACCCACCAAGACCGGTAACGAACGCCGTCTTTTCTTTATCTTCAGGCGCCATTGCTACTTGCCAGTACCCGCTGTGGAGGTCGATGGTAGAGAACCAAAGAGCTCCGGCTACCAAGTCTAACATGTCCTCGATTCTGGGGAGTGGATACGAATCTTTCTTTGTGACGTTGTTTAATTTACGATAATCAATGCAGAACCTCTTGGTACCGTCTTTCTTGTTGACTAAGACTATCGGTGAGGCCCAAGGGCTAGACGATAACTCAATCACTTCGCTAGCCTTCATATTTTCTACAAGCTTTGCGACCTCTTCCCTCCCATGAAGTGGAAGTCGACGCGCACCCTGCTTAATGGGAGAATGATCCTCTACGTTTATCCGATGTTCAACCTTCGAACAGCGACCAATATCGGTTGAGCTTTTAGCGAAAGCGTCTTGAAAATCTGTCAAAAGGGAACGGAGGGGTTCGAGCTGATCGGGTTTTAATTGTTCGGAAGAGCGAGCGGCCAAATCATGGAGAAAGGGGGGAACTAATTCAATCCCTCGAATGTAAAGAGAATCTCTTGGAGGATTGATAACCTCCACATTCCGATCCGTTTGTAAATAAATTTTATTCGAACCCGATTGAAATGTACCCTCTCCTGTGGCTATTTGACAGTCGTGCGACGAGAGAAAATCCATTCCTAAAATTCCATCATCCTCGATCTCTGCTATTAAAATATCGTGTTCAGTCCTGAGACACCCCGAAATTACTACTTCAACTGAAGCCTTTCCTACAATAGGAGTTACGTCTCCCGTGGCGGTTCGTAAGCTCGACGAGGTCGAAATCGTCGGGAAATTCGGAAGTAAACCGGGTCGGACTACAGTGACTTCCGCTCCGGTGTCGATTACCCACAAGCACGCGGTTCCGTTAACGGTCCCCCGAGCGTAAAGACCCGAATGTCTTAAGCCCCGAACCACAAATTGGTTCCGATTCTCAGAAGACGACTCACGAGAATCTACTTGTGCATTATCTCGAGACGAGGTGGGTGCTGTTAGGTCAACAACCCGCTGTTCCTGTGTACGATGTGTGTTTAGTCGGTCGTCACGTTGTGTACTCGGTCGGTTGTTACGATGCGAGTTCGGTTGAGCGGTGTCCCATATAGTGGTGGCGGAATTAGGCAAAGTAGGTTTTCGCCACGAGAAGTTATTATTTTGTTGACCCGGAATCCGGTTGTAACCTTCCCTTTCTCGCATTATCTTTTGAAGAGCAAAACAACGTTTTACGTCGTGTCCCCTTTTTTTACAAAACCAACAGTCTGAGACGGGTTTCGTCTCCCGAGAATCAGAAGACCGTGTGTAGCTCTTAGACTGGCTGTCCCTTTCGGGTGAAGCCGGTCTCTTCTTAGGTGAACGACTTTCTTTAGAGGGTTCGGTCGCGAGCTGTCGAACCTTTCCCGTTCCGTATTCCGCTTTGGTAATCGCTTCGATTTCCAAACCCCTAATAATGGCCTGACGCAAAGAACTGGGCGCTGCCAACTTAAGAGTTTGTCGTAGACTAGGGCTAGCGATGGCATCGAGAAACCTAACGCAGGCTAGTTGATCTCTAGTATGAGGAGCGCAGTCGGGGAGAGCAAGACGGATCAGGCGTTCAATGTCGTTCCCCAGGGCAGCTAAATCTTCCCCGCGTTCCTGACTCCTGTTATTAAATTGAGTAAAATAGAGCTTGGACATGTGCTCGTCCCCAAATTGAAGTTTTAATACCCCACAAAGTTTGTCAAAATCTTTTGCGTCAGTGTCACTCAGCGAGGCTAAAGCACTCAAGGCTGCTCCACGGAGGGACCCAGTGAGAGCTGCCGTTTTGAACGCCTGATCCCAGTTGTTTAGTGTCGAGATCATCAAGAATTGACGCTCATACTGAGCCCAAGACGCGGTGCCGTCGTAAGTACCGGGTTTCATCATCATGGAATTTGCTCTTGGCAGCGAATCCGTTCGCGCCATTGGGTTGAAAGTAGGCCAGCTACCCTGTTGAGGTAATGTGGATTGGATTCCGAAGTTCCCGGGGAAATTCCCGGTGGGAAGAACATTCCCGAAAGAGAATTGATTTTGAGGGCCTACTGTACTGCTGAAAAGCGGATTTCTCACTGGGAGGGTAGCATGCCCACTCTCGCCCGCAAAATCGTTAACGGTGATCGGTGGTCTTTGGGGGGCAGAAGCAAAGTTAAACATATTCGGCACACTCTGTTCAGCGTGCTGTGTACCGGGGAAGATCCTCTCCAGTCCCTGAGCTAGACCTGTTGGTACGTTGGTTATATTTGGTCTAGGGTTAAAGGAAAACGGTGCAGCAGGGTCAGCTCGAACTCCTCCTCGTTCGTTGAGAGCTAAAAATCTATCGGCGTCTACCCTGTAATTATTGTTCTGCATGTGCAGTGACTTCGGGCTTTCTAACCGATTCGGAGGGGCGCCACCGCACAGCAAGTTTTGCGCACTACAAAATTCGTCGTCTCGCACTATTTCTCTACTGCGAGCGTTCTGGCGACGTCTCGGGGTTAACGTTACACGAGGTAACTCCGAGGAAAATTCTACGAAAGTAGTAGGGGGGTCGTTTGCCCGAAAAACTGGCACAGACCTTAGTGTTTGTTCTGTGACCTGATTCGGTGAGACTTGAAATTGGGGGCCGGAGAGTGATCCCGCGATTGGTTGTGGAGTTGTAGCCCTCTGGACTTCCGAAAGTCGGCCCTCTAATGCTTCGAACCGACGAAGTATTTCCTCGCGTTCGGCCCGGTCTCTCTCTTTCTGTTCTCGGTCTTGGCGGAGCTGTTCCCCGCGCTCTCGCTCTCGCTCCACTCGGTCTAGACGAAGTTGTTCTTCGCGTTCTTTCTTTCTCTGCTCTTGGTCTAAACGACTCTGTTCTCTCAGTTGTTCTTGGATGAGCTGTAACAAATCAATAGGGTGAGAACCAGCCTGCAGGGTTACCTGAGGCGAACTCGGTTCATCCGTAAATGTTGGACGTTGTGGAGGTGTTTGTTGTTGTAGCTGCGGAGCGGTCGGAGATGTTGCTTGTTCAACGGGATCCAGGCGAGCTCTTTTGGTCAACGGTTCTCGACTGATCTCGGTTTCTCCGTCGCTCATCGAAGTTCTCTGAAGACGTGTGCGTGGCATTTTTTTTTTTTTTCTTTTTAAGTCTTCCGGTTCGTTGGTGTCTTCAGTCCTTCTCACTCTCGGTATCAGCGAGAAGTATTCGGGGAGAATTCCAAATTCAGGGAAAATTATCAAAGATATCCCAGCTCCTCCACCAAATGTAACTAAGGGCTCAACCCGGTTACTGATAAAATAAAGGATCTCCCGAAATCACTGATACGAGGCGAAAGAAAAGATTCAGGGACAAAAAGGGGGTTTTATTCAACGACGTGTTTTCAGTTTAAAGTCAGAAACAAGACTGTTTTTACAATAATACCGGTCGTCGAAGCGACCGGAAGATTCATCTATTTCTCAAACATCAGATGATAACTCATCTACACAGTGAATCTCAAGAAGCGAGGAGGCACCCTCGTTACAATATGAACTCTTCATTTTCTTTTCGAATAATTCTCGACGTTTTTTTTCACCTAGATCAAAGATAATGGACTTTGAAAAGATCAACAACGCCAGTCATGTGGAGGATTTTCCACCAACGAAGAAAATGGCTGAGCTGGAAGTTGGAATGTACTACGGTGTGACCGAGTTCAAAATGGTTACCACAAAGTTCGGCCCTAGTATTGTGGTAAACCTCGACGATGAATTCAACATCTTCCTACCAAAAAGGATCAGCAAAATACTGCACGAGGATACCGATCAATTTAATATGATGAGTATGGCTGCGGCGGAAAAGCGTCTCTATCTTCGTTACGTCGGTGGACCGTACAACAACTGTTCATTATATTTCGTCGTCTCGTCCTCAAGATCAAATGGTAGTAACGTTGTTGCTGATTGGTTCCTTCACAGATTATTTAAAGTACGGAAGCTTCTAGCGCCCTCTACTCTATATGATCACTTCCCGTGCTCTCTCGCGCCGCGTCACCATTACGTTTTTCTGTGCGGTTCCGAACAGACGTGTTCCCGAGAAGATCAGCTTAACATCTCTTCAGTGCCTTCATAGCGTTAAAAAAATGTCCACAAGGGACAGAAACCGACGTAAGAGAAGAGAAAGGTCGGTTTCGTCAGCTTTCGAGAGCGAAATGCTGCGTAAAGTGAGAAGATTAGAAGAACAGATCAAAGATGGCCGCCAGGCCCAAGAAAACAAAGAACGACGACCGTCGCGTAGTATGGAAGCATACCAACGACGACGTGCGAGGTCGGAAAAGCGATCTACGCACAAACATTCTTCACGGCATCGCAAGCGATCCCGTTCCTCAAGTGACGACGAGCGTCGATCACGAAGACATATGCATTCGTTGGACAGGCCTGGGTCAAGCAGGCAGCTGTCGGGGGGCCGAAGCCCCGTGTCATCGAGCCCATCTCGACGATCCGACTCAGAGTCAACAAGCCAACAAAACAGCCTAACTGACTCGGATAGTAGCGTTAGTGATAGACGAATGCCGCTACAACAAATACAGGACCAGCAAAACCCTGTAAACTCGGAGGTACCTGACTTGGACCCTGCCATCTTGACTCTACTAGGCGACGTATCAAGTAAGGATGGACCAGTAGGCCCCAGGATCCACGAAGCCTTGGCAGAGAGATGGAAGAGAACTTTGGCTGTCGGCCTTGGTAAAGAGAACAGGTTGGAATTAATAAAAAAATATCCTCCTCCGGAAAACTGTCCGCTTATCAAAGCCCCAGCTCTTAACCCGGAAGTCAAGTCCGCACTGAGTGCTTCTACGGTCAGGAAAGACTACTCATTGGCGGTCTCACAAAATCAGCTGGGCGCTGCAATTGCAGCAATCGGGCTGGCTTTAACAAAGCTGTTTGAGAAGAACGAAACATCTGCATCGCAGGTCGATGAGTCCTCGACTGCACTAATCAGCGCCTTGGGCGATGCTTCAAGAATAATGACAGACCTGCATTATTATATGTCATTATCAAGACGTGCCACCATCTCAACAGCCTTGAACCCGATAGTCAAGAAGACAGCAGAAACCAGCGTCGTGGATACTTTTCTGTTTGGCATAGACTTTGCAGACAAGCTAAAAGCAGCACAAAGTGTCGAAAATTCATCAAAATTATTGGCAAAAGGAAAAAAGGAGTACGCCCCAAAAAAGTATGGGAACGCATCAAGATCAAGTTACCCAAATCCTTTAAACTCGAGCGCCCCCTCCAGGAAAGTGACCAACCACCAGAGCTACAACCAGAGCACTCGTTATCAGTCGCAGAACAACAGGAGCGCATACCAGGGGGGGCAGAAACAGCGCTACAACAACCGCCAAGCACCACGTTAGACGTAAGAATAGCTGGAAGGTTATGTAATTTTATTAAGATATGGAGAAAAATTACGAGCGACCCGTTTGTGCTGTCCGCGGTTAAAGGTTACAGAATCCCTTTTACACGTAAGCCGCTGCAACATGTACCACCAAAAGAACCTGTCTTTTCAGAAGAAGAGACAAAAGTAGTCGAAACTTTAATAAAAGAACTAGAGGGTAGGGGAGTAGTGCAGAGGCGTAACCCATGTAAAAATCAATTTCTGTCATCGTATTTTTTAGTCGATAAACCATCGGGAGACAAGAGATTCATATTAAATTTGAAAAAACTAAATGAATTTATCTCCCCGGCACATTTCAAAATGGAAGACTTGAGAACAGCACTGCGACTGGTCACTCAGAATTGCTTTATGGCAACGATTGACCTAAAAGATTCATATTTTCTAATTCCAATAGCACCATCTTTTAAAAAATACCTGCGTTTCTCGTTTCAGGGTGTCATATATGAATTCAATTGTCTTCCGTTTGGACTCTGCACTGCGCCGTTAGTCTTTACCAAACTTTTGAAACCGGTGGCCCATCTGTTGAGATCTGAAGGCTTGGTGTCCGTTATGTATCTAGACGATATCCTTATGATGGGGCAAACTAGAAAAGACTGTGAGGATAACCTAAGTCGTACACAAAGCCTATTTGAATCGTTGGGATTTGTCTTAAACTTAGAAAAGTGCCAGTTAAAACCCACAAGACAAATTAAGTTTTTGGGTTTCATAATAGACTCCGAAGAGTTTAGTATAAAGCTGCCGGATCAGAAAAGACAAAAAATAAGAGAGTCGGTAATCGACTTTTCTAACAAGAAGAGCTGTAGAATTAAACAGCTAGCAAATCTCGTGGGTGTTCTAGTTGCAGCTTGTCCGGCAGTAGAATATGGTACACTATACACGAGAGGACTGGAAAGACTCAAATTCTTAGCTCTTAAATGTTCGAATGGGGATTACAGTGGAAAAGTAAAAATCTCAAGAAAAATATCACCAGATCTTGACTGGTGGATTAGAACTCTTCCGATATCTAAGAAGTTGATTAGGAAAGATGTTTATGAAATAGAAATCTTTTCAGACTCTTCCTTATCTGGATGGGGTGCATGTTGCAACGGGGAGAGGACAAACGGTTGGTGGAAGCCCGCTGAACAAGCTCTCCATATAAACATCTTGGAATTGCGAGCAGCACTGTACGGCCTCATGTGTTTTGTAAAAGACTTACACTACTGCAAAATTCTTTTACGTATAGATAATACCACTGCTATAGCATGCATTAATAAAATGGGTAGTGTACAATTCCAGAGTCTTCATAGAGAAGCCAAAAGAATTTGGCAGTGGTGTGAGTCGCGAAACCTATGGGTCTTTGCCTCATACATAAGATCTGAAGACAATATAGAAGCAGATGAGGAATCACGAAGGCTCCCAACCGAAACGGAATGGGAATTAGCAGACTGGGCATTCAGAGAAATTTCTGACAAATTTGGAAAATTTGACATTGACCTGTTTGCTACTAACATTAATAGGAAATGTCATAAATTTGTCTCTTGGAAAAAAGACCCAGAGTCCTATGCTATTGACGCATTCACCATATCGTGGTCAACCTGCTATTTTTATGCTTTTCCCCCATTCTCACTGATTCTGCGTACTCTTAGAAAAATCAGAGACGACGGGGCAGAAGGAGTCTTAATTGCCCCTCTTTGGCCAGTACAATGCTGGTTTCCTCTTTTCAAAAAAATGTGGGTTGGAAAACCGGTTTTCTTTCACCCGCAGAATGGCTTACTTCTTTCTCCTTCTAGGAAGACACACCCCTTGACAAGAAACCTTACCCTGGTCGCAGCGAGATTGTCAGGCAGGCATACTTACTGAGGGGAGCTTGTGAGTCATCAGTACCACTCTTACTTTCATCAGTATCCGAGAGCACTCTGAAGCAGTATGATAGCGTTTGGAAAGAATGGTGGACATGGTGCCAGGAAAATAATGTACCTATCTTCGAAGCCTCGATCACCCAAGTTCTTCAGTTTTTAACAAAAATCTATCAGAAAGCAAAATCTTATGCAACAGTTAACACGCATCGTTCTGCGCTCTCGTTACTAATTGACAAGGGATTAGGCGAAAACCCTGTTATAAAAAGATTTTGTAAAGGAGTGAGTGTACAAAAACCACAATTGCCCAAATATTCATATATATGGGATACCAAACCCGTTCTACATTCTTTAGCAGAGCTGTATCCAAATGAAAGCCTATCCCCAGAAATGCTAACAAAAAAACTCGTTACTATCCTGGCACTGATTACTGCGCAAAGGGTACAAACACTATCAAAGATTTGTATTGATAACATTACCCTTGTAAACGATATCTTCTATATCACTATTCCAGAACGTATTAAAACTACTGGAGCGAATCGGTCTCAACCACTTCTACAAATACCGTACTTTCATGAACGTCCAGCCTTGTGTGCGGCTTCAGTGTTAAAAGCTTACCTTGATAGGACAAAAACCTTAAGGGCACAAAATGAGAACTGTTTGTTCCTTACGTTTAAAAAGCCACACCATGTAGCTACCACGCAGACATTAAGTCGGTGGATTAAAGAAATGTTGGAAAAAGGGGGGGTTGAAACGAAGTTTTTCTCGGCACATAGCACTAGACATGCCGCGACTTCAGCAGCCCTGAAAAAAGGAATAAATGTCGAAACCATACGGCAAGCAGCTGGGTGGAGTACAGAGTCACAGGTATTTGCTCGTTTTTATAATCGCCCAATCAAAGAGGCACAAAGCTTTGCGGCGGCGATTATGAATACAACAACCTAATAAAAGTAATAATAATAATAAAATAATACATACAAAAGAGTAAAAGTACAAGTGTAATCACATAGATACGTAAGTGCAAAACTAGTGATACGGTTATACATATCCTAAGTATAAAAAAAAAAAAAAAAAAGACTAGTCTCGTACAGACCAAAGCTTGTATAAAGCGTTATATCGTTCCTATGTATTAGAGAGATATAAGCATGTTATAATATATAGTTATAGGCTCATACTGCCTTCTTTATAAGAAATAAACCTTTTTATAATATTGTTGTAGGCTCATACTGCCTTCTGTATAAATATAAAAACAAGAATATAATTTATTGATGTATGTCTCAAATCGCAAACCTTTAAACAGCTACCATTTGATCTTGAGGACGAGACGACGAAATATAATTGTATGATTGGACGATCTTACCTAAGTGAAGTCCAATCCCAATTATGTGAGTCGTCTCGTCCGAATAGATCAAAACCCATCCCAAAAAAAAAAAAAAAAAAAGGAGCGATACATATACCCACCCGTTACTTGCGATTTGAAGCTTTAAAAGTAATGGTGACGCGGCGCGAGAGAGCACGGGAAGTGATCATATAGAGTAGAGGGCGCTAGAAGCTTCCGTACTTTAAATAATCTGTGAAGGAACCAATCAGCAACAACGTTACTACCATTTGATCTATTCGGACGAGACGACTCACATAATTGGGATTGGACTTCACTTAGGTAAGATCGTCCAATCATACAATTTTCTTACTCTAAATCACCAGAAAACGTGTAAAAACCATTCAAAACAAAATAAATGTGTATATGATGATAAACAAACGAACAACTATGATATTTATTAGCAATGCATTTTCGTTTCTAAAGTTGTAAAAAAAATCGAGAGGGGAGAATAAAAAGATAATTAATCATATGTTGAATACATTTTTATTTATCCATTCGTTATTACACTCTAATTAATTTTAACTTAAACTAATTTTCTTACAACACCGCTGATCGGGTTGTAGTCTACGATGCGATCGTGTATAATCAGGCAGTAAGCCGAAGTATTTGGGGGTATGCTGGCACTAGTTTCAAATTCCAAACGAATATCCACCGGGCCGCCTTTCAACGATTCATTCTGTCTCGAGCAATCTATGGCCACCAGCGGGGCTTTGTCCAAAAATTTACCACGCGAGAGCAGAGGTTCGGGTTCTTTGTCATAATACGCCGGTTGAAAGTTGGTGTACATATCATAGAGAATGGCATATTGATTGTTGGTAATATCGAGATTCATGCTAGCATAGGGATAGCACTGCGAGTTGAGATAAAGTTTCACATCTCTGATCCGGCAATGATCAAATTCGCTGGCATTTTTCTTCGCATCATTCCGCCGTCCCGTCTGGAAGCCCAGTATTACGTGTCTCGGTTTCTCCAGCTGCGTTGACGTTTTCACCACCCATATGTGTCTCGTTGTCTGTGGCAGCATCGGATACTCGTACATCTCCCAGGAGCGGAAACTCATAGATATGGCTGGATCAGCGGCGATGTAACTCAACAGCTTCAGCTTTTCATTATCCGCGAGTTTGATGTACGGTAGCAGCCATTCAATTTTTTCGATTGAAATTTTCACGTCCTCCGTCGCTGATTGTAGAATGGCATTCAAATCGGTGTTTGATCTCGTCAAAATCAACTCGTGTTTGGCGTTAACGATGATTCGGTTATAATCCTCGGCAAATCCAAGCAGGATATTCAGCGGTATTATGACGTCAAAGTATCCCGCGGCATTAGCTATTGCCGTATCGTCGTCGCACAACCAACCGGTGTTGTCCAGGAAGTGCTGCTGTCCCGGCGTCAAAGATAGATATCCTTTCATAACACTGGTGATTCCAACGTTCACATTTTGATCGATCTCATGCCCATTCAATTCGTAGCGGATGGATGCAAACAGATGACCAATAGCCATATTAACCAGACTGGTGGTTGCGACGGCTGTTTTGCCATCAGCCTTTGTAATCCTGCCGTGAATGTGTAGCGAACTTTTGCCCGGCAATACACATGCATCTTGATTCTGAACAACGATTCGAATCTCATCGTTGTTCTTGAACGAGGACGATGCGTATGGCTGATGTGCGTGTATCTCGCAGTGGGCGATCGATTCATCGAACGCCACGGGGTTTTGAATTCTGATCATTTTCGCCATGGTATTATGCACAAAACACAACGAATTTTTATTTTCCAAAATCGCCACGAAGTCGAAGGCCTAGGCTCTGGAGAAACTGAGCGTTCAGACGTGTCACTCGAATCAGAGGAGCTCGATGACTGATGATGTTTGGACATGGTGTCGCGTTTATATATCCTGCGCCAGATCGTCTCGCCGTCTCGAAAACAATTCCCATTATCACGCAGATTTAATGTGTAGCCGTATGGTTATAGTCTCCCCGCGAAAATTCACCCGCGTCCCGTCTTGATCAACTATCCGCAATTGCAGATGATGTATCGTCTTGACGGTGGTTGGTAGGTAAATGACGTTGGTCGGCACTTCCACAATCTTATATCCGGGCGGAACGGTGGGAAAAAATTCGTGAATCGTATGAGCACGTTTTCCGTTTATGTACGCACCCGTCGTTATATTGCACTCGACGCGTAAGGCATTGATTTTGAGTATAGCCACGGGTAACTCGGATTTATGAGTTATACCACCCCCGAGGAGACTTGGTTTGAAACCCAGCAATCGACCAATGGAATCCTGTGGTTGAAAATCCACCGCATGATTACACCTAATTTCACTGTGCAGCTCGTTGTTATTGGCCTTCAGACTGAGCGAAATATCTTTGGGAAGAATCTTTTTGAGAAAATGTTCAATATCCTCGAGTTCATAGCTACCTGTGGGTATGATGAAAACATCATTATCCTCTTTATTCGCTTGTTTTATGTAAAACTTATTCCCGCCCACGTCGATATTGGGAATTGAATTAAAAGTGAGGAGCTCGACAAGCCCGAGAACATAGTCTTTCGACGGCGACAACTCGATCGGCGGAAAAAAGCGTGTCTCCAGCGTGGAGGATGCTCCGGACAACGTCAACGTCAGCGAATCAGCCATGACTAATGATGAAACGATGCGTTGCATTCATTTTATAGCTGTCCACTGAGAAACTTGAGACACAAGTGTCCGCAAATCACAGTGTCATATTCTTGATACCTTCTATGATTATATTCTACGCTGCCTACACCGAGATATTTCATAAGATCCTCGGGTGGTTGTAAATCGCCAAAACTATCGAAATAGACGACTTTATCGCCCGTTTTCCTATACGCAACCCAGTGTGTTCCCGGGCCATTTTTATCATCAAGATTGATAATTGCAGATTCACGCTTTCTCGGCCCGCCATTGGGTAAATCATTTCGCATGAATACACCGCGGAAATATGGAATTTTCATCTCCTTGGCGTGGGTGCGTAAATCGGCGTCGGTGAGAGCTCGGCGTGGCAGCTTTGTTAGTTTTTTGGTGGTGCCAGGTACAACCCCATACCCTGCTTGTAGGGTTTCAGGTATAAACCTTTTCCCAACGCAATCGCCTCCATTGTTGAATTGTGGCGCTTGGACTCATCCAATTGACGTTTGTTAGAGCTGGCCTCGTTGACCGCCTTCGCTATACCTGCGGCGCCACCAGCCAGGGCTCCTGTGGCGCTGAGAGCCCCCAATATTGGGATCAGGAAAGGCAGGAAACCACCGATTTTCTTGGGAACAGGTAGAACGCGAGGCACACGCACCGTCCCTCGAGCCGCCGCTATACGGGCCCCAGCCAACGCCGACTCAATGGCTCCGGGACCGGGTCTCATTGATTTCTTTGCTGCTTGAATGACCGATTTCAGAGTGATTGTCTTCTTTTTCTTCACGCCGCCACTTTTGGGTTTCCTCAAACTCCTTCCTGTCTTTTTCTTCTTCTTCTTCTTTATGGTTCTCCGCATGATTCCCATACCGAGTTTAGACTTTGCCTTCATGGTGTTGGTCACTGCCCAGGCTACAGCTCTTTCACCCAGACTGGCGTCTTTGGCTGAAACACGACTCCACGCCCGCTCGGCGAGTACTTTGTCGGCTGCGTTTCGCGCCGCGATGTTTGATCGATTCTTCTCGTATGCAATGTCGTGCTGTTTGCACGCGGCGTCTAGCGGATTGATTCCGGGATCACCGCGAGCCAATCTCTTGGCTAATTTGGTCCCCGGCCCACAGTACTGGTACCCTGGCACGTGTAATTCGACTGGGAGATTATTGATGATTTTATTCACCAGACCTTTTCCGCACTTCTTACGTGCATACCCCACCATAGTCGATCGACAACTAACCCGATTTCCCTATAAAAGCCTATATTTATACACGATGGGTGTTAGTCTTTTGTAGTCCTCTACCCACTGAGCATTATGAAATTTGAAAATCAGGCCCGCAAACTACCCGTCACGAATTTCGACAAATTGGTCGAGAAGAAGAAAAAGAAAAAGGGTAAACGGCACGGTGAACTACTGCCCAACAGTGTGCGCGCGGTCTTCTGCGGCCCCTCAAATTGCGGCAAGACGAACGCTCTTCTCACGCTAATCACCCACGGCAACGGGTTACGCTTTGAAAATGTGTACATCTACTCGAAATCGCTCATCCAGCCAAAGTATGAGTTTTTGCGAAAGTTACTCGAGCCGGTGGAGGGGATGGGTTATTTCCCTTTCGGTGAGCACGAGGAGGTGGTGAAACCAGAAGATGCGCGTCCCAACTCGCTGATGATTTTCGATGATGTAGCCTGTGAGAAGCAAGACAATATCAGAGCATACTTTTGCATGGGGCGTCATAGAGATGTGGACAGCTTCTATCTCTGTCAGACATACGCACGTATCCCAAAACATCTCGTGCGTGATAATGCAAATTTATTGGTGATCTTCAGGCAGGATGAGATGAATCTGAAGCACATTTACGCCGATCACGTGAATACCGACATGACGTTTCAACAATTCAAAGATCTCTGCTCGGCCTGCTGGAACGATGGCAATTACAGTTTCGTTCTCATCAACAAAGATAGCGAGATCAACGCGGGGAGATATCGAAAAGGTTTCGATTGCTTTATAAGTATAAATTAATGCCGATGCATGGAAATACTTGCAGTCAAGTTGCAACAATCAGAGTGACAACATGAAGAGCGAACAGATTCGTAAGCACAATGATGTGTTGCGTGAAATAGCGAAAGCTAGCGAGGTGATACGACGTAAAAATAAGATGCTTAGGAAGGATAAAGATACAACCGAGCAGGCAATGGGGGAGATGTTCAAACCTTTGGTGACGCCGCTGCAGGAGTTGGTGGATACATCGAAGCAGCAGCAGCAGATAAAGCAGGAAATTAAAACCGAATCGGGAGACGCGGGGGCGGTGAAAAAAGAAGAGAAGCCGGATATTTCTATGAAAAAAGGCGAGGAATCGACAGCAGCGGATGATCTGGATGAAGATGCTTTTTTCGACATTGAGGACGATCAGAATGCAAACGACGACGACGACGACGACGATGACGACGATGGGGACAAAACAATTGTAGCACGACCCACCACAAGTACACCGATAAGAAAGCCGAAATCGACGGATTCCGTGTGGCGGTATTTGAAAATGTTCGAGACGGACCATCGATCGGAGTTGGATGAGAAATATGGCGTCCGACAGCTGCTGCAGGGATTGAAGATTGGTGATTCGAAAATTAGCTTTGACACGAGTCAGGTGCACGTTGGCGGTAAAAAGTACAAAGCAACGCCTGGATTGCTTGAATTATTGTTCAAAAAATCACCCGACACCACCATCCTCAAGACCGAGGACAAGAAAAACTATGCTGAAATCGTCGTAGCGACAAACGTCCATCGGCACGGCTACAAAGCGGATAAAAGCATTCGCAGGGATGTGAAAAGTGCAAAGTACAAGAACTTTATCGCCCAATACGCGGAATCACCGAAAAAGAAGGGTGGAGGTCTGCCAAAGCATAAGATTGCGCGAAAAGAGGGGCAGAGTATGGATTATGTTTACTGGGACAATCCGAACGAGCTTATCGATAGACTTCGGCTACTTATGGCCTCACAGGCGGCCGGAAATACCAGCCATTCCAATGAAATAGTCTCGATTATTGAGGAGTTGCGCGAGGCTAAAATCATTTATTAGCATGAGATCAAGCATAAAATTTTCATTCACCCATTGACCGTCGAGCAATGAGCATAGACATATTCGGTCGTCAATTGACGGCTGGTGGAAAAGTAAGAAGTGTAGCGGGTATTCGCGGACCTCCGGGCGTGGGATTCAAGATCACCGCCGACAACCAGTACGATATAACCAGCAAACGATTGTGTAATATCGCCGATTCACTGGAGGAAAATGACGCCGTATCCCTGAAAGTTCTCAATATACGTGTACAGCGAGCAGTTGACAGTCTCCAGACCGTTATCAAGGACGCAGTTCACGCCATTGAGGTGAAAATCGCGAAAAATGACAAAGAAATTCGCAATGTTTTGACATCCGTGCCTGAGAGTATTGAAAAATTGAGGTACGATGTGAATTTACTGGGTGAAACTATCGTTGGCATGCAATTGGTGGTTGATCAAAAGAAACAGTGAGTGCGGGCTCGAAGAGATGTCGGTTGACATGAAAGAGACAATAGCGAATGAACTTCATAGGCCAGCCAGACGTAATTATCCCAGACGTTTTGTGGATATACGTGGCTTGGACGAGACTTGGCAAGCTGATCTTGTCGATATGTCAGCCTACTCGGGTGTCAACAAAGGCCACAAATTCCTCCTCACGGTTATTGATATATTCTCGAAATTTGCCTGGGGTGTGCCAATCAAGAGCAAAAATGCCGCGGATGTAACTACAGCTATGAAATCTGTGCTGGCTCGGGGTCGTGTGCCGAAACATCTACACGTCGACCAGGGCAAAGAATTTTACAACAAAGAATTCAAAGCTCTCATGGCACATCATGGTGTAAATATGTACTCGACATTCAGCAACTTGAAGGCATCCATATGCGAACGCTTCAATCGAACGCTGAAAAATAAAATGTGGAAGCAATTCACTCTCCAAGGCTCCTACAAATGGCTCGATATTCTTCCCAAATTAATCGAATCCTACAACAATACGAAACATCGGACAATCAGGATGAAGCCGAAAAACGTCACCGTCCAATGAAAAACAGCTGTATCGAAGTGTCTACAAGCCGCGACAGATTAAGAGGAGCAGTCTGAAGCGAAAATTCAAAGTCGGCGACAAGGTCCGAATCAGTAAATACAAGAATGTTTTCGAGAAGGGTTATACCCCAAACTGGACGACGGAGATCTTCACCGTTAGCGAGGTGAAAAATACCAATCCGCCTACCTACAAACTCACCGACTACCTGCAGCAACCCATTGAGGGTGGGTTTTACGAGTTGGAACTCAGCAGGGTGCAATACCCCGATGGTTATCTTGTGGAAAAGGTCCTCCGCAATGAAAAACAGCTGTATCGAAGTGTCTACAAGCCGCGACAGATTAAGAGGAGCAGTCTGAAGCGAAAATTCAAAGTCGGCGACAAGGTCCGAATCAGTAAATACAAGAATGTTTTCGAGAAGGGTTATACCCCAAACTGGACGACGGAGATCTTCACCGTTAGCGAGGTGAAAAATACCAATCCGCCTACCTACAAACTCACCGACTACCTGCAGCAACCCATTGAGGGTGGGTTTTACGAGTTGGAACTCAGCAGGGTGCAATACCCCGATGGTTATCTTGTGGAAAAGGTCCTCCGCAAACGTGGCAATCAGCTATATGTAAAGTGGTTGGGATTCGACAGTTCACACAACAGTTGGATAAATAAATCAGATATTTGAGGTAAAATATGTATCTTTTAATGACAATAAAATGAATATCATACATACATACACCTTGTTTATTCTTATATACAACCTAAAGTAGTCTTAATACTAGTTTGTACAATGAGGTTTTACTTTTTTTCGAAAAGTTTCAGAAAGTTTCGGAAATTTCAACTTTTTTCAACTTTTTTCAACTTTTTTCAAGTTTTCCAGAATTCTCCTATACCTTACACATGTAAATACGGATGCTGCGATCCGCCTTTCAAAACTGTGAAAAACTTGAAAAAAGTTGAAATTTCTGAAACTTTTCGAAACTACATAGAAAAAATCTACATGTTCAATAAATAAATAAATATCAATAACTTTTTTATAAACTAGAGAAAAAAAAAACGCGCGCGCGCGCAGGTGCGATTTTGAGATTTTGAGATTTGAGATTTGGAGCCGTGAGACTTGGAGACTTTGAGACGTGAGACTTTGAGACATGAGACTTTGAGACGTGAGACTTTGAGACGTGAGACTTTGAGACGTGAGACTTTGAGACGTGAGACTTTGAGACGTGAGACGTGAGACTTTGAGACGTGAGACGCGAGATAGGTGAAGCATTCAAACTACTCAATTCGCTCGCTTAAAACCCCATGGCAGGGTATCAGTTTGACCCGGTTGCAATTGTCGTTTGTCATCCCTCCAACTCAGGGCTATTTTATTTTGCAAAACTGTATTCACCTTGTGTCGTTTACTCTGTATTATACATTGTTTTTTCGTCAAAGTTGTGTAATTGAACAAACAGTCTTTGAAGTTGTCTAGTACGATACGTCTTAATGTTGCGCCTTTAATACCCTTTGCCCGTTTCTGTATGCCTCCCATCGTGCTGAATGCATACAGCTTCGCACGCAACCCCACAAATTCAGTCATGATTTTCCCGTTGTTCTCGTCCTTCATGAACCCGAGACGTTTTTTATTGCGCAACGGTATTTTGTGGGGATTGTCGGGGGAATAATCGGAGGTGTCAAAGTACGCGTCAACGTCACGTTTCATGGTGGCGTAAAAGTCTTTGACTCGAAAATGATAGATTAAACTGTCTGTGTCGGTGTAGAGGAGTTTGGCTTGCTCGTTGGTGAACCTCGAGCCGATATACCCATAGTGAAAATTATACAATATGATTTTCGCCAAATCGAGAATCGCTGTCCCGATATAGATGGGTTTGTTGAATTTGACTCTTACACGCTCCATCTCGATGACAACCAGATCGGAACCCAGTATATAGCAGCTATCGAAGTTTGGCTTCGCGATAAGTGCCTCCGCACCGCCCCGACCACCCCATTTGCACACCAACTTGACGTCCCTGTGTTTGCGCACATTCTCCATGGTCTTGCCAAATACCGCATTATTCATCAGTTTGTAGAAATTTTTTTCAAATTCGTTTTTCGACTGTTTCCGCATGTCGGTGTTTAAGTCGATATATGGCTTCAACCATGGAGATTGCGCGAACTTGAGAACCCTATGGACGCGAGTCAACTTCATACCCAAAGCCAAACACTGTTTCAAGTTACGATAGTGTAAAACATATTTGGTTTTGGGTAGAAGCGTCGTCGCAAGTTTGGGGACTTTACTTCCTGGTGGCGTGAAGCGTTCGGGGCAAAGCGGTAAGTCCTTATGCGGCTCATGAAGCTCTACCGGGTAATCCAAATCGACCTCCAGTAGATAACCAATCGGTGAATCGTCCGGAATGGACTTTACATCGATGTTCTCGTGGTTATCCACCCATTCGAATGAATCATGCGGCAAGTGCTCACTCATAGCAGCACCGTACAAATTGTTCACGTCAAAGTACATGAGGTACGATTCCTCTTTGCTCTCATCGTAGTGATCCGGCCCCATATGTGGGTTGTTGGCGCGGGCGTATCTGTTCGAACACTGCGCCACGCCACCTCTGATGCCGCGCTCAACGAACAATATCATTTCCGGATCGTCTAAAAGTTGAAGTTTCACGTCCGTAAACTTGAGCATGGCATCAAAGGCTAGCCCCGGCGCAGTGTAAGAGTGTAGAGGGTCTAACTTGTACGTTTTCATACAACTATCGCGAAAATTCTCGAAAATATCGGCAAGTAAAAGTACGTCCGTTTTCAAATACAAATCCGAATACTCGCCCAAGGTAGTCAGATTGAATTTGGTCCACACGTTTTTTGCATGCTCGTATTCGGCGTCGGTGATGTGCGAATCGTTGAGTTGCGAATAGAAACACGTTCTATCCGGTAAATCAGATTCGTTGAGTTTCGCCCAACTGTCGATATACTCGTATGGGAAAACACCTTTTCGCGTCATTAATTCGAATTCCTCGCGATCGTTGTAGAACGTACGAGTTATCCGCTTGTCCGCGGCGTTGATGTATGACGCTAATTTTTCTATACCACTAGCCATAAATCGGAATGAATCGATAAATCTCAATTCCATCGACGTACCCTCAACCTTCTTCGTGAATGATATGAAGGTTTCTTTGTTGATAGGCAACAAAGTTGTCTCACCGGGGAAAGATTTCGCGAGCGATTTCAACACAAAGTGGGAATCATACCCTGAAAAATTATGAAACACCACCGGAATGGTGTGTGTGTCTTTATAATTCAAATTACATTGATTGTGAGCAGGACCCCGATAGAAGCCGCTGAAATGGCAGTGATCGTGACATTTTTTGTCCTCGGGAGAGAACGGCTTTTCGCAGATATGACAATTTTTTGCACGAATGTGACGATCACGCTGCGCCTGATCAAGCGGTTTCATCGGGACTATATTCTTAAAGCGTGACTCTAATTCAATTGCCAATTCACGAAGCTGATTGACGAACCAATCGATGCAATTTGGACCACGAGCGTTTACATATCCCGACAGAGTTTTGTCGTACGTGCAATGCACGTAATACGCTGCACTGTGAGGAATATGTTCTTGAGACCCATCTGCAGCAGTGGGTTCCAGAATGCACTCTAGATCCGCGTAAATGACGAATGGTACAGCAATTTTGTTGCGAAATTTTTCAAATTCCAAGCTGGTCTTTTGGGGAAATTCCATTCTAACGGTATTGAGCCGCACACAATCCTCTATATGTTTCTCGTATGATTTATTTGCAGCCGAAAAGTGACACAAGCATCTGTCGCACAGAAACGTTTTACCGTTATGTTTCGACAGTTGCTTGCTCACCAAGCGCGAAAGATTACGTATGAAAGCAAAGTGGAATCTGGGCGTGAAATTAGTCAAATCAGCTTGCTCATTCTCGTGATCAGCCTCCTCGCACGCAATCATCAATAAATGAATCGTTTTTCGGCTCAAATCAGTTGGAGAATTTTTACTCAAGTATATCGGTATAATTACGCTACCGCCGTCTGCGTTATTTTTTCCAAAAGTCTCCGACTCAATACCATACACGTTTATCCTCAAATTGTTCAATTTCTCAAATCTCTTTACATCGCGTAAACTTGTGGGGAAACTTATACCCTCGTACCTTAGTTCCTCGATGCGTTTAGCGTAGCTGAACATCTTGCTGGGGTTACTAGTGGCTGGAAACAGGGCTGCAGCGATGGACCATAGCAAGCAGCGCTCGTCGTCGTTCTCAACGTTCACGACCGCCTTCTTCAGCTGGATGTCTCGGGGTAGCGGTGTGAATGTTGAGAGCCCCGCGGAGAGCGGCGCATAGCGGTTGATGCATACCACCGCGTTGATGATTTCCAGCATACTCCACCCCGAATCACGCTGCTCGAAATCCTCGACCGCAACAAGAAGGCTGTTCCGTATCTCAACGAACCAACTCTCCGGGGTGGTTGCTGGGAGAATCGTGCAGTTTCGCGTTTGAAATGACTTGACTTCGACGCTGATGTTGTCGTGCTTCACATTCTCAAACTTACACGATAGTATCATGTTGACTTTGACGTTACCGAGGCTTGCCATGATCGGTGTAATGTACTTCGCCGCTAACACTCCAACGTCGGTTAGAAATGCGGCCAAATCTCGATGCAGTAGATTAGTGATCACCCCCGTGCGAATTCTGCGTTGAAACGCGTTGTCCAAATCGTCCCATTGGACGCGATCTTCAATGCGGGGAGTGCTCGTTGCATCGACACCACCACCGACAATTTCACCGACGAGCCCGTGGATTTTCACGATGAACGATTTCAAACGTGAAATAGCGTTTTGGACTTGTCTCTTCTTGCCCACACACTTGAGTTCCGGATCCGTGAGAATCCGGTTGAATGTTGTGATGCTTTTCAGCGCCATGGTTTTCAAGCGTGCGATGTACTCCCGACGCTCTTTCAATGTGCCGAGATTACGCAGCAAAACGTACCCCTGCTCGATCGACTCAACGTGTTCGATATAAATGTTATCCATGACTTGAAACTATTTTGAGAATTCACGTTAATCTACTAGGATTGTTTGGATCAGAATGAGCAGTAGGTGAATGCGGCTTTATATATATAACACTCCCACCCCCTATCCCATGGGCGTAGTGTGTGTGTGTGTGTCTATATCGCAACTTTTTGGGTCGCGACCCTAAAAAAATGGTAAAAATGGTCAGAAATGACCACTCGGAAAATTCCCAGATGAAGTCTAATGCGGAAGATAGTGAAAATTTCGCTATGCATCGGTTACAGGTAGACATTTTTTTCAAATGGCGGGAGGACTAGAACAATAGTCTACCCCCCAGGTACCAAATTCCTGAAACCATGCGACGTTCTCGACGGTTGTGGCGTGGGTGGCCATCGTAAACAAAAATTTCGCCATGCATCGGTTACAGGCAGACCTTTTTTTTCAAATGGCGGAAGAACTAGAACAATACCCGTTCATTGGTATAAGTATCGAGATTTCACCAGCAGCAGCAGCATCAGTCTTTGACGAAAACTCTGCGACATCGGTTACAGGTAGACATTTTTTTCAAATGGCGGGAGGACTAGAACAATAGTCTACCCCCCAGGTACCAAATTCCTGAAACCATGCGACGTTCTCGACGGTTGTGGCGTGGGTGGCCATCGTAAACAAAAATTTCGCCATGCATCGGTTACAGGCAGACCTTTTTTTTCAAATGGCGGAAGAACTAGAACAATACCCGTTCATTGGTATAAGTGTCGAGATTTCACCAGCAGCAGCAGCATCAGTCTTTGACGAAAACTCTGCGACATCGGAAACAAGTGCGAGCGAAAAAAATCGAAAACTCTTACTACCCCCCAGGTACCAAATTCCTGAAACCATGCGACGTTCTCGACGGTTGTGGCGTGGGTGGCCATCGTAAACAAAAATTTCGCCATGCATCGGTTACAGGCAGACCTTTTTTTCAAATGGCGGAAGAACTAAAACAATACCCGTTCATTGGTATAAGTATCGAGATTTCACCAGCAACAGCATCAGTCTTTGACGAAAACTCTGCGACATCGGAAACAAGTGCGAGCGAAAAAAATCGAAAACTCTTCACCACTCTTTTTTTCGTGAAAAAAAAAAAAAAAAACTATATACAAAATGAGTTCGGGATTTGCCACACATTATTATTGGGTGATCCCCAATGAGTGGATATCTGGGAATGATAGTGAGATTGGTGAGGTGATGGCGCAGTTGGAGCGCCATTTAAGGCTAGCGGAATTTCCTGGATGGCCGCGACCAACAGTTCGGGGTGCAATAGTCGTCATAAACGGCGTCGCAGCGCAACTACACATAAGTGACGAACATTACTATTGGTGGTTCAAAAAAGTAGATTCTGCGGATGCTTCGCCGATTCCGGATCGCCGGATCTATTTTCATTCCCATCGATTGCTACATTTTCTGCCCACACCGCCGCCACCACCACCCCACTCGCCTACGATAAGTTACAGCGAAGACGAGTTGGAGGTAGGTCGGGGCGAACGTCTGCTGCGATATTTCGATGCGTTGATGGCGGGAAGGGCACCCTCGAGACCGGAATCAACGGTGAGCCAAGGTTTCCGCGAGATGCGGCGCGCGATGGGGTTGGACGTTCCTGCTGCAGCTGCTGCTGCACCCGAGGAAGATGTGATGATCGTCGAGGAGGACGACGCGCTCGTGGTTGCAGCAGCAGCAGCAGCAGAAGTAATAGATCTGACTGCAGAGGAGCCTGCGCTAATTGACCTCACTGTGGAGGAGGAGGCTGGGGAGTATTTGGGCGCCGGTGTGGATGAGGATGAGATTGTGTTACCCCTGGTGATGACCAGGGGTGAATATTTGAGGAATTTACCTCGTTGGATCGCTACGATCGAGCGAAATCGATAAGTGGTACGTATGAAGTTTCTAAATGATTAAAAACATTTTTACTAATGACACTCTTTTTATTCTTCTTACAGATTCGTGGTGAAAATAGTTCTAAAAATATATCTAACTTAATCATATACAACCTTCTAAGATAAAGTAATAATAATAAGATTGCGCGAGCAGAGGGGTAGAGTACATCACATCATGTACAAAAAAATATATCCAATATCTAATCTTATACAATATAAGTTAGTAATGAAATAGTATGAAAATATTTTACAATCTCAGAAGATAGGGTAATAATAATAAAAAATAGCCTAAGAATATTGTACGTGAGATTGAAAAAAAAAAATCACTCTTTTCTTAAATATGTATTTAATCGAATACCAATTTCCTCCGAATCCCAGCAATTTCGTCTCCCCAAGTTCGAGTCAATTCCATCGATTTACACTGTCGACAGTCTTTAATCATTGGTATAGGACCATCAAATTGATCAGACGAGTTGTAGTGCCGTCGACAAATCCGACAATCGGCAATATCTTTATCCATTTTCATACTTTCTGGTAGTCGATCCCAGAGATCATCAATTATGTATGATGCGTTTGCAATGAACCATTGTTTATCAAAACAGGCTAAATCTGCGGTTCTCATCAGTTTCAAGTTTCCTAGCTGAGTGTACAAAAACCATGATTTGCCAGGGGAGCTAATACACTTTTCGAGATACCAATCTTTCAATCGTTGAACATTTTCAAAAGCGCAGTGATACCTCTGAATATTCTCATGATAGTGATGATACCAACAATGAGCTGCCTTTCGATCACCTACTTTGGGACAGTCTAGGTCTCCCAGATTAATAACTGTTTTTCCCAGACCTTCGACGAAGCTTTGAAGCCACTTTATTTTCTGCAATCCCTTCACATAGATATAACACGCGGGCTCGACAATTTTTTCAAGCACGGTTCTCACACAATCATAGGGTATCTCCCCGGCACACCATGGGAAACCATGAAAATTACGCGTCACCCAGGCATTGGCCACTCTAGTTTTAACATTCAACTCGTTCAACTCGCAGGGCGGCTTGAATAAGATGCATGTCAGCAATTGTTCATTTTTTTCGTTTCGCTGAATTCCAATCGAACCGAGCTCCTTGACCACGAATGTGCTGTCACATTGTATGAAGCCTTGCACATCCACAATTATCTCCATACCGATGATGAGTAATGCCAAAGTTTTCGCAAAACTGTAATCTTTCGTGTTGCAGCACGTTGACGGTTATTCCAGGAACTGCTTCGAATAACGAGGGCACTTATATGTACGAGAACCAATTGTCAAGCTCAACGATGTAAATATGACGAACGTCAGCGGAATATCCCGGAGAACTTTTTCTAAATTTAAAAGTGTACGAGTAATGATGTTCACGATCGTAGCCAATTCGTTTCAATTCGCTTTCCAAAACCGAAATGGGTTTTTTCTCCGAATACTCTAACTTGGACGTTGCGATGAATCGTTCGGTTCGTTCCCATTCATGGCGACTATTTACTCTTGAATCAAATCGAGGATATGGTTTGCATGGAATTAATTTAATGTTAGACATCGCGTGCTGAAGAATTTGTAGAATTCTCGTCACGGATGACCGGCAAGTTAAGCGTTGGAGAAAAAACTGTATCTAAAGGGATGGACCAGTGGGGTTTTATAGAACCATCGCGGTGGGCGGGGATGCTGCGCGCTTATCCCAGGCGCCGATCTTTTGGGGGAGGCTGGTAAACCGCTGCGGTAAATTTCACGTCATCCCTTTGAAGATCAATTAACGAGCCGATCTTTGGGAAAAGGTTAGAAAACCGTCGCCGTAAATTTCGTAGAAGGCCACCCACCTTGAAAAATCAATTAACGAGCCAACAGGTGGGCTGGGTAATAAAAAAAAGGGTCGTATTCTTGCCGTAATGGCGCATGGAAAACTAACCGCATTCCTATGAGAGACCATATTTTAGGTGGAGAGAGGGAGGCTGGCCCATCCCTTTGAGGGGTACGATGGCGCCAGGCAGGTAGGCGGATAATAAAGAAAGGGCCGTAGCCTATTCGCTGGGAATGGAATGTCGCGAGGGTGCACGAAGAACTGACCTGCTCAAGAGGCGAGAGACTTTTCATCGGAAAAGAAGGTAATCGAGGAATCGGTTGGAAAAGCCGATTGTCGGTAAACCAAAGCCTTTCGTTCGATGGTAACTGTACAATTATCATGAGGGGCGTCATCTGTTGGGTGACCTACCCACTGTCGGTGAATAGCACGATTAGGGACGCCATCTGTTGGGTGGCCTACCCGCTGTCGGTAAATAGCACGATTAGGGGCGTCATCTGTTGGGTGGCCTACCCACTGTCGGTGAACAGCACGATTAGGGGCGCCATCTGTTGGGTGGTCTACCCACTGTCGGTAAATAGCGCGATTAGGAGCACCATCTGTTGGGTGGCCTACCCACTGTCGGTAACAAATCTGGGTAAAACAGAGCTGCTCGGTCGGTAAAACAGACAACCGACATTGCCGATGATAGCGCAATTCTGAGTAAAACAGAGCTGCTCGGTCGGTAAAACAGGCACCCTACATTACCGACTGTAGGTAAAACAGAGTTACCCCTGGTCGGTAACATGTCGGTAACAGGGATCTAGATCCAGAAATCTCATATTATATCTACTCTTTTCGTTCGAAAACGCGATTTTCGTAAAAATTTAAATTTCGGACCTTTTCGGACGTAAACGCGATTTTTTCACTCGTCGTGTCAAGGCGGTCGTACGCGTAAAAATTCGAATTTCGAACCTTTTCGCTCGAAAACTCGATTTTTTCACTCGTCGTGTCAAGGCGGTCGTACGCGTAAAAATTCGAATTTCGGACCTTTTCACTCGGAAACGCGATTTTCGTTAAAATTTAAATTTCGGACCTTTTCGGACGAAAACTCGATTTTTTCACTCATTGTGTCCAGGCGTTGGTATGCGTAAAAATTCAAATTTCGGACCTTTTCGTTCGGAAACGCGATTTTCGTGAAAATTTAAATTTCGGACCTTTTCGGACGAAAACGCGATTTTTTCACTCGTCGTGTCAAGGCGGTCGTAGGCGTAAAAATTCGAATTTCGGACCTTTTCATTCGGAAACGCGATTTTCGTAAAAATTTGAATTTCGGACCTTTTCGGACGAAAACGCGATTTTTTCACTCGTCGTGTCAAGGCGGTCGTAGGCGTAAAAATTCGAATTTCGGAACTTTTCACTCGGAAACGCGATTTTCGTTAAAATTTGAATTTTGGACCTTTTCGGACGGAAACTCGATTTTTTCACTCATTGTGTCCAGGCGTTGGTATGCGTAAAAATTCATATTTCGGACCTTTTCGTTCGGAAACGCGATTTTCGTGAAAATTTAAATTGCGGACCTTTTCGCACGAAAACTCGATTTTTTCACTCGTCGTGTCAAGGCGTTGGTATGCGTAAGAATTCGAATTTCGGACCTTTTCACTCGGAAACGCGATTTTCGTTAAAATTCAAATTTCGGACCTTTTCGGACGGAAACTCGATTTTTTCACTCATTGTGTCCAGGCGTTGGTATGCGTAAAAATTCAAATTTCAGACCTTTTCGTTCGGAAACGCGATTTTCGTGAAAATTTAAATTGCGGACCTTTTCGCACGAAAACTCGATTTTTTCACTCGTCGTGTCAAGGCGGTCGTACGCGTAAAAATTCTAATTTCGGACCTTTTCGCTCGAAAACGCGATTTTCGTAAAAATTTAAATTTCGGACCTTTTCGGACGAAAACGCGATTTTTTCATTCGTCGTGTCAAGGCGGTCGTACGTACGCGTAAAAATTCGAATTTTGGACGTTTTCGTTCGAAAACGCGATTTTCGTAAAAATTTAAGTTTCGGACCTTTTCGTTCGAAAACGCGATTTTCGTAAAAATTTAAATTTCGGACCTTTTCGGACGTAAACGCGATTTTTTCACTCGTCGTGTCAAGGCGGTCGTAGGCGTAAAAATTCGAATTTCGGACCTTTTCGCACGAAAACGCGATTTTTTCACTCGTCGTGTCAAGGCGGTCGTAGGCGTAAAAATTCGAATTTCGGACCTTTTCACTCGGAAACGCGATTTTCGTGAAAATTTAAATTTCGGACCTTTTCGGACGGAAACTCGATTTTTTCACTCATTGTGTCCAGGCGTTGGTATGCGTAAAAATTCAAATCTCGGACCTTTTCGGTCGAAAACGCGATTTTCGTAAACATTCAAATTTCGGACCTTTTCGGACGGAAACTCGATTTTTTCACTCATTGTGTCCAGGCGTTGGTATGCGTAAAAATTCAAATTTCGGACCTTTTCGTTCGGAAACGCGATTTTCGTGAAAATTTAAATTGCGGACCTTTTCGGCGGTCGTACGCGTAAAAATTCGAATTTCGGACCTTTCCGGTCGAAAACGCGATTTTCGTAAAAATTCAAATTTCGGACCTTTTCGCTCGAAAACGCCATTTTTTCACTCGTCGTGTCAAGGTGTTGGTACGCGTAGAAAATTCGAATTTCGGACCTTTTCGCTCGAAAACGCGATTTTTTCATTCGTCGTGTCAATGCGGTCGTACGCGTAAAAATTTGAATTTCGGACCTTTTCGCTCGAAAACTCGGTTTTTGTACTCGTCGTGTCAAGGCGGTCGTACGCGTAAAAATTCGAATTTCGGACCTTTTCGCTCGAAAACTCGATTTTTTCACTCGTCGTGTCAAGGCGGTCGTACGCGTAAAAATTCGAATTTCGGACGTTTTCGTTCGAAACCGCGATTTTCGTGAAAATTTAAATTTCGGACTTTATTTCGGACGAAAAGGCGATTTTTTCACTCATTTACAACCTTTTTACGAAAATCGCATTTCCGAGTGAAAAGGTCCGAAATTCGAATTTTTACGCGTACGACCGCCTTGACACGACGAGTGAAAAAAGCGCGTTTTCGTCCGAAAAGGTCCGGAATTCGAATTTTTTACGCGTACACCTTTTTTACACCTTGATACGACGAGTGAAAAAATCAAGTTTTCGAGCCAAACCGTCCGAAATTGAAATTTTTACGAAAATCGCTTTTTCGAACGAAAAGGTCCGAAATTTGAATTTTTACGCATACCAACGCCTGGACACAATGAGTGAAAAAATCGCGTTTCCGAGCGAAAAGGTCCGAAATTCGAATTTTCACGCGTACGACCGCCTTGACACGACGAGTACAAAAACCGAGTTTTCGAGCGAAAAGGTCCGAAATTCAAATTTTTACGCGTACGACCGCATTGACACGACGAGTGAAAAAATCGCGTTTTCGAGCGAAAAGGTCCGAAATTCGAATTTTCTACGCGTACCAACACCTTGACACGACGAGTGAAAAAATCGAGTTTTCGAGCCAAACCGTCCGAAATTTAAATTTTTACGAAAATCGCGTTTCCGAGTGAAAAAGTCCGAAATTCGAATTTTTACGCGTACGACCGCCTTGACACGACGAGTGAAAAAATCGCGTTTTTGTCCGAAAAGGTCCGAAATTTAATTTTTCACGAAAATCGCGTTTTCTAACGAAAAGGTCCGAAATTTGAATTTTTACGCATCCCAACGCCTGGACACAATGAGTGAAAAAATAGCGTTTTCGAGCGAAAAGGTCCGGAATTCGAATTTTTTACGCGTACACCTTTTTTACACCTTGATACGACGAGTGAAAAAATCAAGTTCTCGAGCCAAACCGTCCGAAATTGAATTTTTTACGAAAATCGCGTTTTCGAACGAAAAGGTCCGAAATTTGAATTTTTACGCGTACGACCGCCTTGACACGACGAGCGAAAAAATCGAGTTTTCGAGCGAAAAGGTCCGATATTCGAATTTTTACGCATACCAACGCCTGGACACAATGAGTGAAAAAATAGCGTTCTCGAGCCAAAAGTCCGAAATTTAAATTTTTACGAAAATCGCGTTTCCGAGTGAAAAGGTCCGAAATTTGAATTTTTACGCATACCAACGCCTGGACACAATGAGTGAAAAAATAGCGTTTCCGAGCGAAAAGGTCCGAAATTTAAATTTTTACGAAAATCGCGTTTCCGAGTGAAAAGGTCCGAAATTTGAATTTTTACGCGTACGACCGCCTTGACACGACGAGTGAAAAAATCGAGTTTTCGAGCGAAAAGGTCCGAAATTCGAATTTTTACGCGTACCAACACTTTGACACGACGAGTAAAAAAATCGCGTTTTCGAGCGAAAAGGTCCGAAATTCGAATTTTTACGCGTACCAACGCCTTGACACGACGATTGAAGAAATCGCGTTTTCGTCAGTAGATAGGCAAGGAGGTTTCTGGCTCATCGGCAAGGGGGGTCGCGGCAAGGGGGGCGGGGTTCGAGTTCTGGCTCCTATGCAACGGGTGGGGGTATCGAGAAGGGGGCGGGGTTTCTGCCTGAAAGTGTTGCGTCATTATCGATGACGTCATCGTCCAGAAGGCTCTGGAAGGTTCTGGAAAATCGATGACGTCATCGAGAAGGTGGATGACCTGACCTACAGGTGACACCTTAGCGGTAGCTCCTTTGCCGGAAGGGTCGATACCCTCACCCGATTGAGGGAAGATTTATGACATGACCCGGCAGACGCATGACGTCACCCGTCTGCAGGTTTATGCAGGTTGCTAACCGTCGTGAGTTCCGTCTGTGTTCCCGGCGGGTCGGCGCTTGCGCGCCTCGGATTTCGGTTGATTGCGCTTGGTTTAATTGCATCTCAGTCGGATAATTCCCAGAGATTTCAAATGATTTCTGAAAGATTCTGCAACATCTCGGAAGATCTCTGAACATATCAAACGAATTTTCAAGAGGTCTCGAAAGATCTCGAAACATTCCGAAAGCTTTCAGACGATTTCTGATATTTAATATTATTCTAATTACAGATATCACTTTTTTTCAGGGATTGATGGAATGTTTAACATACGTAAAGGCAAAACATACATGATGTTACTTAAAATATATTTGATTTTATTGTTATTATTTCAATCATAGATGAAGATACAAAAAGCGTGTAAAATGATAATGAGTAAAATAAATAAAATATATTGTAAGGAGAGAAACATAGTCCCGGTGCTGGCAGTGTTGTTACCGCTGTACGGAGCCCTTTGTTTACCTCATTGCAGACAGCAGAGATTAGGACAGTTGGCTCCGGACTGTCGTACGGGATAGACGTGTTATAGAGATAGAGTCCTGTATTTCTGTATCAGTTCTCTCACCTTACATCAGGAGTGGGATTGACCTCTAATGCCCGATGTATCGCGCGGCTGATTGTTCAATGATTTTTTTATTTTCATTCATTGGCAGACGTACTGAATTGAGTGATGTAAATGAGTGATGAATCAATTTAAGGCTACCAGATTTGAACTAGTGGAATGCGGGACACCACCATTAGTACCCCCCCTCCCTCAAAAAATGATGTATGCATGCAATCATTTATAGTTGTTCAATTTTTTTTTATCAATATTTTTTTAATATATTTGACAAGGGTGTAGGGAATTTTGTATTTAATGACATTTCACATTAGAATTGAACTTTTATTATATTTTTTTATATTTCATAATCTCAGTATCGCGGACTAGCATTTTTTAGTCTAATACACGTGATACTATTTTTTATATTTTATAATCTTATTATCGTAGACTAGCAATCTTTAGGCCCGGTTGCATAAACGTGGGGTACCCCTAGAGTTAGTGTAAATTATAACCCGAGAGTTATCTGTCAAATGTTTCATAGCAATTAACGTTCGCTCGATGGCCGCAGAACTGCGCCTATGTTCACAAAAACATGAGGTACCCCTAGATTTTGGGTAAATATAACCCGAGTATAACCCGAGAGTTATCTGTCGACTGTTTCATAGCAATGTACGCGCTCGATGGCAGCAGAACTGCGCCTTCGTTAATACGTCTGTGCGTATCTAGTGTATACGCTAGTTCGTGTCGGAAAAATCGTTATTTTCAGAAATCGTTATTTCTCAGAAAAATCGTTATTTTATGATTTGCAAAGGGAAACAAAAAAAAACAAAAAAAAAAAAAATCGAATGAAAAAAAATCATCGAACCTCCAGATTTCATAAATTCGAGAAACCGACATCAACAAAATTTCCGAAAAGTGTGAAAATTCAAAAATTTGCAAACAACTTCGAAAATAGCAAACAAATTCGAAAATATGTTTTGAAGTTGTAAGTTTTGCAAACATATACATCTAAAAATTCGAAAATTCCTCAGATTGCAAATTTTCAAACCGAATGTATGACAAATTTGGAAATTCTAATATTTTGTCCGAAAGTCTAGAAGCTGATGATTTCGAATTGAAAAAAAAGAGTTGAATCTGAATTTCGTAATTTCAATACTGACCCTCAAGATTTCTGCATCTGCAAAAACGAACGAGAGCAAAGTTGTACTTGAATTTTTTCTCATATTTTCAATCATCTGATGGTGGTATTTATTTTTTTTTCTTTTTTAAGACTAGTGTCAGCGCCATTTTTTCGTTAATTAGTACTTTAGCACAACGTAACTTCGAAACGGTCATTCTCAGAGCAAAATTTTATCAGGCTTTTTTCTGCCTCTTTCAATTATCTAATTGCGGGTTTTTTTTTTCAAAACCTCCGCAAAAATTATTTCCACGTGAATGAATCATCGGCAAGATGTGTCTATGGAATGATAATTCTTTTTCGATTATCTGGAGGAGCGATTGCTAACTCTATGTTTGAGACCAATGGAAGCTCAAAAAAACTAAAAGATACCGCCATTAGGTAATTGAAAGAGGAAGAAAAAAGTCTGATAAAATTTTGCTCGGAGAATGACCGTTTCGAAATTACGTCGTGTTAAAGTACTAATTAACGGAAAAATGGCGCTCGTATTAGTATTGAGAGGGAGAGAGAGAGAGAGAGAGAGAGAAAAAAAATACCGCCATCAGATAATTGAAAATAGAAGAAAAAATTGAAGTGCAACTTTGCTCTCAGAGTCAACCTTTGAAAGCCACAGCGTGCCAAAGTTCGTTTTTGCAGATGCAGGAATCTTGAGGGTCAAATTTCAATACCCAAATTGTCTTTTTTTTTTCTCAAAATTCAGAAGTTGAAGGTTTTTAAAGTATTTCGAAATTTCTCCAAGTTCGAAATCTTGGAAATTTTTCGAACGAGTTCCGATCTTAAATGCTTGCAAGATTCCGAAATTCAGAGATATTCTGAAATTTTTTAATTTCACACACATCCCGCGTAGAAAAAAAGTTGTGTGGCCAATATACGGACATCACAATCGCACATATATCGGCGATATATAACGATTATATGTCTCATATACGGGTACACTAATGCTAATAGGCACAATAGTCACTATTCATGCAATATACGGGCGATACTGTGTGGCAACTATATGGCCAATATATCTATATACTTGAATGGAAACTTCATTTTTATTTATATAATCATTTTTAATAAAAATAAAATATAACGTGAAAAATCTATGAATATTCAAATATTCGAATTAAGTTGAATTGCACAAGTATAAATGTATATGGGGCATTCCACGCCAACTCGACCAGTGTTAAACCCCGACCATCTCAAAATCATTTGATGTTTTTTTCTAACATTCTACTCAGTAAAAAACGAGTCCTAAATTTTTTTCAAATTTTTTCATCAAACCGTTAATTTGTTATGAATTTTGGAAGTTGAATGAGAATGCCCTTTTTCAAAAATCTGTAAAAATTCTCAAAAATCCAGTGGATGACACAAAACAGCCCCCGTTTAGGAAAACGTGGGCCGAATTTTTTTTCTATTTTTTTTTTTGTTTTCACTGAATTCGGAATTTTTTAATTTCAAAAAGTGAATTAATACAGGAAAATCAAATTGCAAGCATCAAATAAGGGTCATATATGGTGAAACCGAACGTTTCCGAGTAAATTGAACCTCATTCGACGCTTGAAATTTGATCCTGTGTTAGACAATTTCAGTTTCAAAAATTGAAAAATTCCGAATTCAGTGGAAATAAAATAGAAAAAAATTCGGCCCACGTTTTCCTGAACAGAGGCTGTTCTGTGTCATCCACTGAATTTTTGAGAATTTTTTCAGATTTTTAAAAAGGGCCATTCTCAATCAACTTCAAAAATTCATAACAAATTAACGGTTTGATGAACAAATCTGAAAAAAATTTCGGACGCGTTTTTCACTGAGTAGAATGTTAGAAAAAAACATGGAATGATTTTGAGATGGTCGGGGTTTAACACTGGTCGAGTTGGCGTGGAATGCCCCATATGTATACATGGGTGGTCGTTATTTGGGGTCAAAATCAATTTTATCCTTTCCGCCACCTAAATCGGTTTGAAATACGTAAAAAAAAGACGCTGTAATTTTTTCGGATTACAAAAAAAAAAATGTTTAACCCTTGACCTCGGGCGTTGAAGTTTTCCCATTTAAAATACATGGTGTTTTCCCGCGTTTGCAGTCACTATTTTACTGCGGGCCTGAATATGTTTGTAAAGTCTCGAAATTTCCACAAATTAGTTGACAAGCATGTTGTTACATGGAAAAAATTTCCCAAACCCCTGCCCTCAAAATGTTGTATAACATTACCATAATAAATATTAATTTTTTTTTCTTTATCATTCTTTCTTTCAAAATACTCTAAAATCATGTGAAACGCGAAGAAAAATGAGAGTTCCGAACTTTTGTCCAAATTAAAAAAAAAAAAAAATAATAATCATTATTATAGTGATGTTATACAACATTTTGAGGGTAGGGGTTTGGGAAATTTTTTCCATGTAGCAGCATGCTTGTAGACTAATTTGTGGAAATTTTAAGATTTTACAAACATATTTAGGCCCACAGTAAAATAGTGACTGCAAACGCGGGAAAATTCCATGTATTTTGAATGGAAATTAACTCCAACGCCCGTGGTCAAGGGTTGAACATTTTTTTTTTATGTAAAAAAAATACAGCGTTACTTTTTACGTACTTTGAACCGATGTAGGGGGCGGAAAGGATAAAATTAATTTTGACCCCAAATAATGACCACCCTAAATTTACATACACACATATATATATATATGCCCCCTATATATATATGGGGGATTCCACGTCAAACCGACCCCTCATGAGCGTGACCCGCTGGGATTTCGATGCCCAATGGGTTTTTTGGTTCGTTTTGGTAAAAAAATGATGCCTCTAATTTTTTTTTTAATTTTTCCGACATTTTTGAAGGTCGTATGGTGACCTCAAATATCATCATCAAGATGGACATTTTTAAAATCGCTGATTTTTTTTTTTTGTAAAATCAGGGACTCGAAAACACATCGTTTGGTCCTAGTCCGATCATGGGATAAAAATGCTTACATTTTTTGTTCAATTTTTGATTTTGCAAAAAAATATCGAAAAAATTCTAATCATGGTTTTTTGTAGTAAAAAATAAAACAAGAAGAAACTTTGTCTTGGTGAAATTTGATTTTCTTGTTGGTTCAAGAGTAAAACGCCAAAAACAATGCTCGATTCGAAAAAAAACGCAATCAACTGACATAAGTATGGGAGCGTTCAAATATTACGTAACATTAATTAGGGGGGGGGGGTCCAGCCAGTGTTGCGGTAATGTTACGTGGGGGGAGGGGGGCGTTAGTTGCCTATTACGTAACTTTAATTTAACACTAAAAACGAGACAAAAAATGTTGAACCTTTCTGGAATACACAAAATTTAGTATTAGACATTAAAAAAATTAATTCTATATATGACAATTTTGTAGATTAATATGGCTGGGATAATATTACGTAACATGGGGGGTAGACTCGTGTTACGATTTGTTACAAAGGGGGGAGGGGGGGTCAAAATCGGCTAAAAAAACGTTACGTAATATTTGAACGCTCCCTATGCGCGTCGCTTGAACTGAATCAACCAGAAAATCAAATTTCACCAAGACAAAGTTTTTTTTTGTTTTATTTTCTACTACAAAAAACCATGATGAGAAATTTTTTGATATTTTTTTGCAAAATCAAAAATTGAAAAAAAAATGTTAGCATTTTCATCCCGTGATCGGACTATGACCAAACGATGTGTTTCCGAGTCCCTGATCTTAAAAAAAAAAAAAAAAAATTAGCGTTCTAAAACATGTCCATCTGGATGATGATATTTGAATTGAAAAAAAAATTAGCGGCATCATTTTTGACCAAAACGAACCGTAAAATCCATTGGGCATCGAAGTTACGCTCATGAGGGGTCGATTTGACGTGGGATGCCCCATATATATATAGGGGGCATTCCATGTCAACTCGACCAATGATTTTCCCTCACCATTTTTGATTCGCTTCATAATTTTTCATACAATTCTGCGAACTCAAAATGGCACTCCCAAATTTTTCCTGATTTTTTCCGCAATCCGTTAATTTTTTATTCAAACCCATTTGAAAAAAGTTTTTTTTTTTAATCTAAAAAAATTCTCAAATATCTAGTTTTTCATTCCAATCATTCTGCCACCTGGCCCATGATGGGATCTTTTTTTTTAGATTTTTTTATAGCACTTTAAACATTTTCTTTCACCAATCTTGGAACGTTATGAAAAATCTAAAGAAAAAATCTGAAAAACGTAGTCTTCCATTCCGATCATTCTGACACCCGGTCCATGATGGGACAATTTTTTTCGATTTTTTTTTCAGCATCCAACACTTTTAACAAACGAAACGCCATCTTGCAACGTTATAAAAAATCTAAAAAAATCTGACAAAAATTCTGTGGCTAATTCTGAATCGTTTAAGGGGAAACGCAAGCTGATTTACACTTGGAATTTTCAAAAGCTATTTTCTCAGCCGAAACACATTCGATTGATGTGAAATTGCTATCAGTGACATACAAGAACTTAATGAAGGGCATGACAATCTTGGATTTTCGAAAATCGAGACGTAATTAAAGTTTTTTCACAATATTGTTCCGTAATCCAAGAAAGTGCTGCCCCTCTCCAGATTTCGTTTGTTAAAAGTGTTGGGTGCTAAAAAAAAAAACGAAAAAAATTATTCCATCATGGACTGGGGGTCAGAATGATCGGAATGGAAGACTACGTTTTTGAGAATTTTTTGAGATTTTTCATAACGTTCCAGGTTTGGTGAAAATGTTTAAAGTGCTATAAAAAAATTAAAAAAAAAAGGTCCCATGATGGGCCAGGTGGCAGAATGATTGGAATGAAAAACTAGATTTTTGAGAATTTTTTGGGATTAAAAAAAAAAAAAAAAATTTTCCGATGGGTTTGAATCCCTCTTATAAAAAGTTGATGACAATTTATCGTTTTGCGATAGTTGTTGCGGTTAATCTGCTGATTTCATGTAAGATAATTTATTCTGATTTTGATTGGCTGAGCCCGTTCTTCTTCGTGCGGTGTGAAGTCTGAATTTTTCCTGTGTCTTTTGTTCTGTCAGATGGAAAAGTGAAATGAAGATTCCACACAAAATATTGGTATCTTTTATGGTTAGGTGCAAGCAAAAATATTTTTGGGTAAGATCAGTCAATAATGAATATCATGTTGATGATGATGATTAGTATAACGACGATTTAGTGTCTTTTATGGTTGGATAAAAAATTAATTGAACGCCGGACAGAGCAAAGAAGACGTCCTGGCATTACTAAAAGTTGAAAAACGTAAGGAATGTCAACAAAAATACTACCAGACATCAAAGGCACAGGCTGACACACGAAATAATGTTAGTATTGAGTGATATAAAAATCACCATCATAAGAGGGACGTATCATCAAACTAATTAACGATTTTCAGAACAAAGCAGAGGGAAACAGTATAAAAAAAAACTGGTAAATTGGGACACTTATTACCAATTCCCATTAAAGAAAACAAAAATTTATTCGAATGTTGAACATTATGCATAGCTAATGAATGTTCTATGTCTCAGACGTGGTGCTGAACATTTTGAGAGAGAAAAAGTATGTAACAAACAATCGTTTGTAGGCCGTTGTGCGTATTGAGCAGTCCGTCTCGAAAATCTACCAAGCTTGCACGAATTGCGAAAATTTGTCAAAGGTAATAATTCTAAATCCAATAATTTCTTCGAACGTATTCGATTCTACAATAACTCATTATCTTTTGCACCCCTAAACGCTAATTTAGTGAACTTGTAGAGACAACGACCAGGCCCATATTATTTTTTAATTCAGGGGCTGATATATTATCAAATAAATACAGCGTAAAATCCTACTGCAGATTGAATTGCGAGTTATGGACAGCTTTTTATTACTTAACTGACTCACAGGGAGCTTTGAATTATCGCTTGATCAAGAGTCCAGATCTTGGTGCAGAAATCATGTATTCATTTGACAAATTGATGTTAGACAACAATATTTTTGTCTAATCATACCAAATGATGGGACAAGATATACAAAACCAACAGCAATTCAATTCAGATCATGAAACTGCACCCGAAGTACATTTATGTTACATGAAAGTCACAGTGAAACCAGCGGCGTTTCAATCCTCAGATATGTGATGAAGTAGCGACTATTTTTTATGCTTCACATGACGGAGAAATACCTGAATCCTTTGTTGCCAACAGGAATAAGAATAGTAAAATGTTGAAAAAAAGTAAACTCATTAGATCCAAACGTTGAACCTTGGATTCATCCATGATTTTATGCGTGTGGAACACAAAATTAGCACCCTAATTTGCTCCGTATGACTAGACTTGCGAATCAAAATAAACGCGTGAGCAGAGATGCATATATGAAATGTAGATTAGGGTGATTAGCTATTCGTGAGAATGAAATAGATGTGTTTATATTAGGTCGACGATTATTTCAGCAGTGCACTGTAGACAACTATGTTAAAAAACAACAAGATCGATTAAAATTTTGTGAAGATCATATAACAACATGACGTTCTGAATCATTCGTAGATTAATAGATTACTCAGGACGCGTATCACGTGATTTACAATCCAAAGTGAGAGAAGTGACAATTTTTCCATCTACATTTGCAGGTTCACCACGGACAACAAATAATGATATGAAAAAAGAAAAAAAAAATTATATTCAATAATCTAAAGAGCGCGCGAAGCGCGCAAGTTCTCTAGTATTAATAAAAAATAAAAGGATTGCGGAAAGAATCAGAAAAAATTTGGGAGTGCCATTTTGAGTTCGCAGAATTGTATGAACGATTATGAAGCGAATCAAAAATGGTGAGGGAAAATCATTGGTCGAGTTGACATGGATGCCCCATAGATATGTATGGGGCCTTCCACGTTAAACCGACCCCTCATGAGCTCGACCCTTTGGGATTTCGATGCCCAATGGAGTTTTTGGTTGGTTTTGGTCAAAAATGATGCCTCTAATTTTCTTTTAATCTTCCGTCATTTCTGAAGGTTGTATGGTGACCTCAAATATCATCATCCAGATGGACATTTTTTAAAACGCTCATTTTTTTTTTTTTTGTAAGATCAGGGACTCGGAAACGCATCATTTGGCCATAGTCCGATCATAGGGTGAAAATACTAACATTTTTTTTCTGAATTTTTGATTATGGGTGAAAAAAATTTCTAATCGTCGTTTTTTCTAGCAAAACATGAAACGAAAAGAAACTTTGTCTTGGTAAAATTGGATTTTCTTGTTGGTTCAAGAGTAAAACGCCAAAGACGATGCTCGATTCGAAAAAAAAAAACATACAATCAACGGTGATCTTCAATAAAAATACATAATTTATTCAGAGAGATTACTCGATTGTTATGAAATTCCCGTATTATTCCCATAGAATAGTTCCGTTGAAAAAAAACTTCGTGAAACCTACGAAATTTGTAAATTCGGGGATAATCAACTTACTTTTCACTCGTTTTCCCGAATAAATTTGGTATTTTTATTGAAGAAGATGGCCGTTGATTGTGTTTTTTTTTGTTTGGAATCAATCATCGTTTTTGGAGTTTTACTCTTGAACCAACAAGAAAATCAAATTTTACCAGGACAAAGTTTCTTTTTGTTTCATTTTTTACTATAAAAAAACACGATTCGAATTGTTTTTCTGCTTTTTTAAATCGAAAATTGAAAAAAAAAATATGTTAGTAATTTCATCCCGTGATCGGACTATGACCAAACGGAGGGCCGATTATCTTCAATAATGCTTGAACAGTAGCTTCACTCAGACGAAATCTCTGCACGAATTCTGTATCCGAAAACATCTCGTAAGGACAATTTCTCACGCGAAACACACGTGGAGCATATGGACCAGTACACGCCGACCGGCTATTACGTCCAGCATTTCCTCATCGGAGCTATCGGACGATGAAGAAGAAGAAGAAGAATCTGAGGACGATGACGACGATGATGAAACCTCCGAGTCCATCGCTTATACGAAGCTCTTGTGCTACCTGTAATCATTTTTTCACCACACCCGCACGGAAAGTACGACTTTCGGCCCGCTGCGTGGACGTGAAGTCGTGCTTTCTGATGCAGGGGGTGGTGAAAAATAGTATACAACCCACGGGAGTGAAAAAGGCCATCCCAAACTGCGTTCTTGCCACCCTCGCCTTCGGCTCGGGTGTCAATCTCACATGCAGTTCGGAATAGCCTACTTTCCCTCCCTAGGTGTGTAATATCGGATTCGATTGTATCAAATCTTAGTTAACCATTGTTACGTATCAAGTGCTTCACGGATAGGGAAGACCGGGACAGCGAACGGGGACGCCGAGGTGAAAACGACTCAAGATTTGACTGTGACGATAATTTTTCGATTCCGATTAATTCAATTGAATCAATTGAATTGACTCAATTCAATTCAAGGGGGCGGCCGAAATATCGAAAAGTGAAATTAAGGACGGTTTGAAAGATTCGAAATGTAGAATGGGTCATAATAAGGATAGGCCAGAATACATGACAATGAAAAATACGAATTCAAAGAGTTTGAAACCGATTTATGGCAAAAATAAAATTCTCATATCGTGGCATCGCCATCCTTGGTGTGTATTTTGAGAGCCATTTATAGCCCATTTTGCCCCAGATACACTCCAATTTAGAAGTACCCCCATCATGCCCTAGATACGTATGTACACCATGATACCCAAGATTTTCTAATTTATCGGGTGATCAATCAAACGTATCCCGGGTACAACGTTCTGCCCCGGTCTCCCGTATGTTACGCATTTTTTATTTATTTTTAAATATTTTTTTTTCTTTGCTTCGAGATCATTGTTATTCACGTTTCGAAACGACCAATGATTTTTCCGAACTATTTTTGATTTGCTTGATGATTAATAATATGAATTTCCGATAGTACGAAATTTCTGGGGAACAATCAAGATTTCAAAATAATTACAAAATTCAGAAGTCAGTGAAAAGGGGGATTTTTCGTTAAACTGACGAATTTCATTCATTTTTACGGACATCTTCGATAGCCAAAAATACGAGTTTCAACACAGCAGTCCGTGGAACCTCAACGGAGTTTTCTACGTCATGCCTCGTTTCTATGGTTTCCATGCATAATAACGATTTACAAGTTGCACCGTCAACTGTCAACTCGCGGATATTGTGATTTTACTTCTGATCTTGGATAATATTGAGGCCGTTCCCAAATTTCTGTAATCATCTCAAATCTACTCTAATCTGACCTACTCAAATACCTCTCGGCTTGAAGAGAACTGGCAAGTAAATTACTGGTAAGTGTTGAGTTATATTCAGATATTGAACAGATTGATTCATGATTTATGATCCAATGATCTCGAGGCAAAAAAAAAAAAAAAAATGCGTAACATACGGGAGACCGGGGCAGAACGTTGTACCCGGGATACGTTAGATTGATCACTCGATAAATCCGAAAATCTTGGGTATCATGGCGTACATGCGTATCTAGGGCATGATGGGGTACCTACTTCTAAATTGGAGTGTATCCGGGGCAAAATGGGCTACAAATGGCTCTCAAAATACACACCAAGCATGGCGAAGTAGCGTATAGTAGCGCCTAATTCATTTTCCAATATCTTCAGGAAGACATTTTTTTGTTCATCGGACAGTGGTTTGATTCTCTCATAAAATGCAATGTTCGAGTCTCCGCAACTACCTGTCGGGAAATCACTCAAACGTGTCAACGTCGGTTCACAAAATTATTCGAATTCACCTGAATTCATGAGAATTAGAAATAATAAGAATTGACTGAATATTGGAGCCCACGAATATTATTTCAAATTATTTCAAATAAACCGTAGGTATGAAAAAGAACCGAACTTTTCAAATAATCATCTTGAATTTGCGCGAATTATCGAGTATCATTCGAACGAAGTGACTTGAACGGATGAAGACGAATTCATTTGGTATAAAATGAATTATTTCAAAATTTCGAGATCCACTTGAATTCAATAAATTGATCTCACCTCACCAGAGAGCTAAGAAGAAATCTTAAGAAGTGGTTTTCTGAACACAATCAATCCTAGCCATGTCGAATTGAACTGACGGCGGGTCTAAAACTCGGGCCACGTATTTTGGAGACCGGTAGCTTTTTTTAGGTGTAGAAGCTATGGCTGACATTTTTACTAATTTTTAACACGTAGATTGGGGTGCTGATCACGATTCCGAATGACCAAACAACAGGACGGCCAATAGCTGGATTTTTTTTCTGAATACGAATTTGAAAATAACGAAACATCAAAAGAACGATTTTTTCGTCATCAATGTGCTCAATAAATGAAACGTCCATTTCGAAAGGGTTATTCATTCGAACGCTCATTTCTTCCAAGAATTTATTATACGTTCAATAATATTCCGAGAAAGCAGAACATCGGTTTTCGAAACAAAGATCAGGTCATATTTTCGAATTAAAAAATAGTCAGAGGGTCATAACTTGGAACAGTCGGAAACTCTAGTAAAAATATAACGAATCTGAAATATCCGACAAGTCAAAACTCCGAAGAACCAAGTAGCGAAAAGCGCGATCCTCTGCGAAACTGTACTTTATCTTCGAGAATCAAGCAAATTCGCGTATCTTCGATCGAATAACGGTAAGGATAATCAGGAAAGCAGCCCTTGTTGAAAATTCCGATAAGAAATTATGGAAAGGATTGCCAAGAACACGATAGACGTTTTAAGCATTTCCTCAACTTTCGCTATTTCGACCTTACGGTGTTATGACCCGTTCTAGATTTTGACCGTTCTACTCTTTGGATATCTCACTCGAGAAAAAAAATCGAACTTCTGAACTCGCGGTACATTAGCCTTTCGTAGATTTGACTTCTCATGGCTTTTGAATCGTCGATATTCTCACACATTCGATATTTTTCAGGTTTGCAATTTTGCCACGATATGAGAATTTATTTTTGCCATAAATCGGTTTGGAACTCTTTGAATCCGTATTTTTGATTGTCATGTATTCTGGCCTATCCTTATTATGAACCATTCTACATTTCCAACCTTTCGAACCGTCGTTAATTTAACTTTTCGATATTTCGGCCGTTCTATTGTTTGTTCGTTCGGAATTTCGAACCGCATCCCTAATTGTTTGTGAAATACCTTGAACCGGCCCCTTTGAATTAAATTGCATCGATTCAATTGATTCAATTGAATTACTCGAACTCGAAAAATTATCGTCACACTCAAATCTTGAGTCGTTTTCACCTCGTCGTCTCCGTTCGCTGTCCCGGTCTTCCCTATCCGTGAAGCACTTGATACGCAATAATGATTAACTAAGATTTGATACAATCGAATCCGAGTAGCGATAAGCTCTGAAAAAATTATTACAGGTAGCACAAGAGCTTCGTATAAGCGATGGACTCGGAGGTTTCGTCATCGTCGTCATCATCCTCAGATTCTTCTTCTTCTTCTTCATCGTCCAATAGCTCGGATGAGGAAATGCTGGACGTAATAGCCGGTCGGCGTGTACAGGTCCATGCTCCACGTGTGTTTCGCGTGAGAAATTGTCCTTACGAGATGTTTTCGGATACGGAATTCGTGCAGAGATTTCGTCTGAGTAAAGCTACTGTTCAAGTATTATTGGAGATGATCGGCCCTCAGCTTCAACACCTGACTCGTAGAAATCAGGCTATATCACCGGTTAATCAAATAATCATCACGCTCAGATTTTTGGCCACCGGAGCTTACCAGATTTTCATTGGCGACGACATGCGGATACACAAGTCCACCGTCTGCAGGATCGTAAAGCAAGTGGTCCGCATAATTGCTGGCTTGAGACCACAGTACATCCACATGCCGAGGAATGAAATGGAGATCTCAGCAAGTAAGGCGAAGTTTAGGGCAATCCATGGGTTTCCATCAACGATAGGTTGCGTTGATGGGACTCACGTGCGCATGCTATCTCCAGGTGGGGACCAGGGTGAATTGTATCGAAACCGCAAAACGTACTTCTCGTACAACATGCAGGCCGTATGCGATGCTGACCTGCGGTTCCTGAGTATCGATGCACGTTGGCCGGGGTCTACGCACGATAGTACAGTATTCAACGCGTCACTGCTACGTGCGAGATTCGACGATGGTGAATTTGAAAACTGCTTTTTGTTGGGCGACGGTGCGTACAAGTTGACCAACTACATGCTTATACCCATTCCGACCCCTCTGACGCGTGCAGAGCAACTGTACAACGCTGCGCAAATGCACACGCGAAATCCCATTGAGCGGGCTTTTGGAGTCTGGAAAAGACTATTTCCAGCGATGTCTATGGGGCTTCGAAATATGCGAGCGACGTCAGTTGCTGCTATGGTAGCTGCTGCCGTACTACACAACATGGTGATCGACGAAAGACATGCCGCATTACGTGCCGAAGCTCCCTGTGTGGATGCGGCAGCGCCCGAAGATCCGGTCCGCGGTAGCGAATATACGATCGATCAGGGACTAGAGCTGAGGGCTGCTATTGTCAACACAGTTTTCGGGTAAGTTATTGCTTATAAATTATGAGGACTATTTAATCGTCATTCTTCACAAAAATATATCTCAAAGAGCATATACGGTATAGCAGCTAATTAATTGGTGATTCAAGTATGCACAAACCGAAATTCATTCGCGTTCCATAATTTCGTCCAACCAGATGTTGATTCATTTATTTATGAGCAAAATTATTTAAGAAAAGCCGGGCCTGTCACCCACCCCCTTCGATTTGGCTGATTTTTTGTGAGCATGTTACCTACCTAGAGAGTAGTCAAAAGCCAAAATATTATGTCCCGAAAAAATTTATTGGCCGAGTTACAGTTTTTTTTCACATTTTTTACTCGAATTTGGGTATTTTCGATTATGCAAAGGTTTTTTGTACTACGTGGCTGAAAATCGGTTTCTTTATGTAAAATTGACCCAGGAACACGAGTCTGGCCACAGATTTGACCTACGAGAAAAACCTACAATAATATTAGCCAAAAACACCCGAAATTGACCAAAAAAGTCCCAAATCTTGGGGAAATGGTCCAAAAAAAATGTTTTCGACTTTCTGAGGCAGCAATCTTGTAGGAAAAGAGCCAACAAATCCAATGATCACACCCCCAGATTTCTAGGACAAACCGTTCAAGAGATACGCGTTGTCAAAGTTGGAGAATCTTGTTTTTCTGGCAATAATGGACTTTTTTGACCTCTTTGGACAAATGTCCGACCTAAAGGCCTATTTTGCGGCATCCACCACGACTATCTAAATCGAGTATCAATAGGTTATTTTCATCAAATGAGATTCGTCAGATTCTGGTCAAAGTAATTAAATGTAGTTTTCCATGAAATAAAATAATAAGAACCCTTAAAAAGGTCCATTATTTGCAGAAAAATCAAGATTTTCCAACTTTGACAACGCGTATCTCTTGAACGGTTCGTCCTAAAAATCTGGGGGTGTGGTCATTGGATTCTTTGGCTCTTTTCCTACAAGATTGCTGCCTCAGAAAGACGAAAACATTTTTTTTGGACCATTTCCCCAAGATTTGGCACTTTTTTGGTCAATTTCGGGTGTTTTTGGCTAATATTATTGTAGGTTTTTCTCGTAGGTCAAATCTGTGGCCAGATTCGTGTTCCTGGGTCAATTTTACATAAGGAAACCGATTTTCAGCCACGTAGTCCAAAAAACCTTTGCATAATCGAAAATACCCAAATTCGAGTTAAAAATGTGAAAAAAAACTGTAACTCGGCCAATAAATTTTTTCGGGACATAATATTTTGGCTTTTGACTACTCACCAGGTAGGTAACATGCTCACAAAAAATCAGCCAAATCGAAGGGGGTGGGTGACAGGCCCGGCTTTTCTTAAATAATTTTGCTCTATTTATTTTTATCCCAAATCTCCATCCGAAACGGTATAAATTACGGCTGCATCACCACAGGACAGGAGAAAAGCAGAGAGATTCATTATTTAATTTTTTTTTAACACAAAAAGTGCACTTCTGCAAGTGAACTGCGATCACAGAATGATAAAATTATTAAAAATAAGGTACATGACACGTGAGTGGGCGTTATCAGCTCCATAATCAATGTTTTGAAATCGACATTTCGACAGCTCTAATCAAACGTTCGGGAATTCAAGATCAAGGAGGAAATCCTGAACCAGGCACATACGTATACGTATATCGATAGTATTCACAATTTTTGACGATGTCCATAAACTCTGAAAGTGTCGCTAACAATACCACTACACGGAGATTCTTCAAATATGTAAATAAATAGACAAAGCATGTAATTAACGTGGACGAAAGGAAAAGTTGTATTTATTCGTTCGCGTTCATTTCATATTGGCTCGATTTATTTTTATACTCGAGTTCCTTGAACTTCCGTTCGTTTCTTATTAGAAGTAATTCCTCCTCAAGGATTTCCAATCGCTTCTGTAAAACGATCGCAAAATTTTCCTTCTCCATTTTCTTCATCTCCAGATCTATTTTCCTCATCTCTTTCTCCGTTTCTACAAGTTCGGCCTTGTCTTCTAGAATTTTCAATTTCTCGACGTGGGTCGCCTTGTCGTAATCATTTTTTGTTTTTTTACGTTCAACTATACTCTCAGCAATAGTTGATAATGCCCTCTTTTTTTCGCCAGCCATTGATGACTGAAGATTGGTTCTCCGGGCACTTGGCCACGACGCGGATGGTCCTCTGATTACGACCTCCGAGAGACCGCTTGTTTGGGGTCCCACATTGGCAAGGGAAGTGCTCGCCGCAGAGGTGCCAGCACATGATCGCGAAGCGCTTTTCGCAGACGAACCTGCAACGGACGGATTTCGTATCATTAATATATGATTCACATAAGAATTGAAAATAAAAAACAATTCACATACGTACACATATTTTTATTTCGGTGAATTATACGAGTTATAAATTCTACGAGCGTGAAATGGTCACGTGCACTCAGAAAATAATTGAAGTTGTCGGTTAAGCATCATGATATTAAAAAAATTATGAATAAATATTTCAGACTCTGTCCATGTTTTTGACGATGTAGGTTTTTCGGCATTAGAAACAGAATTTCGGCAAGTCACAAGAATTAGAAAAATTGTTATTCGAAAAGGTTGGTCCTGACTGACCTTAGGAAAATGCATAAAAAATCGAGGCTCCCGTCGGAGATCGCCACATTTGGAAGTGTGTCAAGTTGAGGTAGACAGTCTCACGTACATAGTTTTCTTAAGAAACTATTCATAAATGTAAATTTATGAAATCCGAAATACATATAAGTTGCTGCTTGAAATAAAATTTGGTGCCATGGAATCGTAATTTCTTCCGTTCAATGAAAAATTGTAATAAATTTCATCTAGTAATTTGGAGAAAGAAGTACCTGAAATCGGTTCAGCGACGGGTGACGAGGGTACATTCCCAGGAATCGTGGGATCATCCGTAGAAAAGCTCGTGTCCAGTTCACCAGAAACCATCGTGTCTGCGAATACGAAATCATCCTGAAACATTTCTGTACCAAGGTGAAATTTCATACAAATTTCACTTCCTTATAATCATCATTATTGCTTCGAATCTACTCCTGGAACGCCAGAATAGCAGGGCATGAGATATCAGGTGAGCCTATTGACATCATTTCGCGGCCTTTTAGAAGATTTTCATCACCAACTGAACGTAAATAAAATCGAATCTAGTATGCGTCATGCCTTAGCTTATTAGGAAACGAAGAGGATCACGTTCACGATTTCTGATTCGATCGGCCGTGACTTGTTTTCTTGCCAGCAGAGCTCTAATGAATTTTTCGGAACTTTTATCATATCCGGAATACCAACCATTCGTTGTTTACTATTTTTTTTTTTCATCAACTCAAAAATTTGTACCATCGCGTAAAACGTGGAGAGAAAGAAAATTACATTCCTATCGTAGAACAGCCCAGAGATTTCACAAACTAGGCTAGCATTATTTCGATTATACCTATTAATATTTGGAGGAAAGAAAAAAAATTATAAAAAAATTTGGTTAAAAAAATGCATCCTCTTCCATCGCCCCACGGGTGCAACCAAACAGAGATGGGACCGAAAATTGGTTTTTTATGAAAACACATCGAATTGTGTTGAAAAGAAATCTCGCTGTTGTTAATTAAAGGGATTACCGCATCATTATCGTTACCTTGGCTGTAGAGTGGTGCACTATCGTCGTACGGGTTGTTGTCCGGCTCAAAATGCTCCCTCAATAACCCCTGGACTTCGAGATCCACGTCCGTGGACTTCGGGGTGAACACCCCACCACCAGTTTTGTAGATTTCGATCTACCAGATAAATATTTTCACGATCAGCCGTTGAAAAAGAGAGAGAGAGAGAGAAAGAGAAAAAAAAATAAAAACGAGAAAAATTCAACTTACTCTGTCGTTGTGCAGATTTGCTTTGGAACATCGCTTGATCGCCTTGTAGAGTTCTCGCAACTGCTTCACCGTTTTCGAACTATCTGGTCGTTTCTCGTTAAATTTTACCGTCAGCCGCTCCCAAGCTTCATTTTTCTGTACTGTTGTCGTCGCGTCCGTCTGTTTGTTTTCTATTACGTCCTTGAAATCGTTCACCAACTGAATGAGTAATTTTTTATCCTCCGGAGTATTATTTCTTCCCCGGCTCCCAACTTTTACTATATTTTTCACGGTTTCTTTTTTGGTAGGCATCTTTTTCCAAGGTTCCAGTGGCTGTGTCACTAGGGGCAAGTCTGCTGTTGACGAAATTCGCGCGGCAATTGTTGGACTTGTGAGCGCATGCGCAGAATGCTGCTGCCCCCTCATTGTCAAATTGCTATGAAAAATTCGACAGATCTGTATGGGATATCTTCCTCCAAAAAATTGTCTCCCACAAAAAGTCTTCCTCCAAAAATTCGACTCCTACAAAAAGTCTTCCTTCACAAACATCTCTAAGAAAGGATTGAAATCAGATGTAACTGCCAAGTACAACAAAATACAAATGAAATCCTACTACATGGCATTGTGCTCGTTCGCTCGCTGCGCTCGCTCACTCGATTGATTTTTCAAATAATCTGTGACGTCATAAAAATTAGGAGCGAAAAGTGACCAAACGATAAAATTGTAGATAAAAAAATACGAACACATAAATTTGTGGAAAAAATTGTTGAACCAAGTTTTAGAAATAAAAATTTGAAAAAAAAAACATGTTTAAACAAAATTTTGGGAGTGGTACTTTGCGGGCCAGGTGTGGGCAAGTGAAATTAGGTTACATGTTTCCGTGACATTCTAATACATTGCTATAAAAGCCCGCCAAGTACCACTCCCAAAATTTTGTTTAAACATGTTTTTTTTTTCAAATTTTTATTTCCAAAACTTGGTTTTACAATTTTGTTTCCAAATTTATGTGCCCGTATTTTTTTTCTACAATTTTATTGTTTGGTTATTTTTTGCTCCTAATTTTTATGATGTTATAAATCATTTAAAAAACCAATCGAGTGGGCGAGCGCAACGACCGAACGAGCACATAACAACGCCATGTAGTAGGATTTCATTATTCTGTTGTACTTGGCAGTTACATCTGATTTCAATCCTTTTTTAGAAATGTTTGTGAAGGAAGACTTTTTGTGGAAGTCGAATTTTTGGAGGAAGACTTTGTGGAAGACAATTTTTGGAGGAAA